>QVOA01005664.1:0-47579 GCA_014825685.1 Pseudomyrmex cubaensis | reverse complement strand
AGAGAGAGAGAGAGAGAGAGAGAGAGAGAGAGAGATGAGACGTACGACGAAGGCGCGGAAATGTTTTCCGTCGATTGTAGCCTCCGCCAGGAGAAAATTCGCTTTGAGCTTTTCATTATGAAGAAGAGCGTTGAATCCTTTTTTATTGCAGATCCAATCTCCTTTATTGCGAGAAGTACTACCTTTTATTGTAAATCTGCGCTTCTTTATTGCACAAGTCCGGGCGATATTACGTGGACAGTGGAAAATGATTTTTGAAAATTATGTCTCGCCGCGTTGACTGTTCACTTCGAGACATTCACCGCGAAAAAACTCCTATATCGGCGCTTTTTAACCCTAAATAACCTCGAGACTCGACTTTTAAGTAGAGCAAAATATGTCAAAAGTGGAAGAGGATGTGTGTGCGCGCTTTGTAACAAATCACACTCTAAAATAAGAGTTTATCTTGAGCGTATTATTCGAAGTACTCCCGAGATAGAGAACAAAATATAATTCTAGTTTACACAGCGGAAGTAGACGGACTATTTTTGACGACTTTTAAAATAAAAGTCTAGCGAATTTTCCGTGGGAGTTTTTTTTTTTTTTTTTTTTTTTTTTATTACAAAGACAGATGAAAGGTTCGCGGTAGGGTTTAGTGAGTCGTTTCTTCGGGGGCAGTTTTCGATGGCGTGGCGACGAGAGTCGCATAAACTGTGAAGCGGTAATAAAGGAAGGGAACCGAGAAGCGGACGGCACGACGAGAAAGAGAATGGGTAAGTTGTGAGAATCTTGGAAGGTTTATCCTGCGGGCTTCGACCAGCTGTTGCGGCTTGGACAGGGGCAGTTCTACGTAACTGAGGGTGCCATTTACGGGCACGACTATGACCGTCATGCCCGTAGGTGGGAGACATAACCCGGCAGCCCTTTAGTTACGGCCAAGTGTGTGTCTTAACGGGGAAAAGAGCACATACAAAAATACACTGCGACTTTCATAGCCTCGCGCGACCTTCCCCGTGTTATAGTCATAGCTTTGTAACGACCGCATAAATATATTTATCCCGATCAGCCTTCTCGGATCAGTTACGCTCCAGTGAAGTGACATCGAAGTAAAGGCCGGAGTAATGCATACGTAAACATTGTTTTATAGCGCCACACAACAGAACATGTAGTGCTTTGTTTACTTGCGGAATATAATAAATATAACAACAAGTGTGGAACATATATTGGTAACACATAAAACGATCTTTAGGAACAACATTTAAACTAAAAAATAAATATATGAAAAAAACTTTTCATCAATATGTGTTGCAAACAATAAAGAACAAAATACAGTCTCTGGATTTATTTAAACAAACGATAGAATAATAGAATTCTCGTTGAAAGTTCTGTTCTTTATTAAAAACAAAGGAAATTCTTATAAAAAAAAGACTTTCTTGCTAAAAAAAAATGGCATCTCTTTCGGATCTCAAATATTACGACACGACGATACTGTAGTGACATGATCAACTGAGACGGTTAGAGCGCGGACTGATTCACGCATGTGAATGCGGCCAGGTTCGCGAGTTCGGTCATCCGTGAAACTCTCATGTGACGACTACGTCGCTGGTTACACGGCGGCAGGCTTCTTCTTTCAACTTTAGAACTGTTCCCTCATAAACTGAAGACTTTATCGCTGCCCCATATACGGCCTTGGCGCGATGGTGTGTATATAAAAAGAGATCCGCATGAGCACGCGCGCGAGCATTCTACACCCGCAGCTCGTGTGAAGGCAAAGGTCGACCGAGAAGAGAGAATAGATGTTGAGAAGAAGGGCAGAAGGGAGGAAGGGTATGCCAGGTCATAAAAATATAAGCGAGGAAAACCATCGGTGGCCACGTAAAGCCAAGGACGACAGGAATATGCTTTTAGCCACCTTTTCACCCGCCCGCGGGGGTGAAAAACTCTCCTGGCCGTTTGAAACCCGATGCCTACGTATCTTTCTCAGGAGTAATATGACGAGGCTCGCGTGTAAAAAGACTTTTTGACCGTTATTTCACGACGCTGCACAACGACATACGCAAAAATAACCGCTTAGAGACAGACGTAAGCTTGAAAAATAAATCTCTAAATAGGTTTTATAGCAGTCATTCCTTGGAGAGAAATTTTATTGTTTATTTCTCTCGAAAAATCTCGGGAATGTCTTTGCGATTGTAACAACAACAATAAAGAACAACAGTGCGATAAGTAAAGAAAAATAAAACAAAAAATATAAATAAAAATAGGTAAAAAAATAAATAAATACGCGCGTATTGCAATGTGTGTCACAACTGTCTTTTGGTGTTGTTTTTATTCTTGCTCATAAAAGACAGATTTATTGAGGGTTTAGAGGTTTCTCTATTTTGCGAGGAAAGTTTAGTATCAAGAAGTTGAGAAATATTTTGTCACTGGTTATAAGCTTTGTTCCACGTGACAATAATGTACGGCAACTAGCGCGTCGCCGGGCTTGCTGTTTCGCAGTTAAAGCTCTTTTAGCGACGTCGTTCGCGATGCAGCGACGTGTGTGCGGGAAAGTTGCAGGCGTTAAAAATGAAGCTTATCGCAGACATATAATTCCGACGGAAATACTTTATGTCGGCGGATCGCCACTAGCACACAGTATAGTGTAACTTTACGACACGACTAGCCGTGTTTGCGTCGAAGAATCTTGTAAAATGAGCCGTCACTGATCCCGACGGTATAAAAATACGCTCGGTACGCCGAGAATGTTTCCGGAAGTTCGTGAATCATCCACTCGGATACGCCTGCATATCTGCCGCGTGTGCATTGTAAACGTTTTCTGTCCGTCTTCTCTTTGTGCGATACATTCTGCGAAAAATCCTTTGTCAAGAGAAAGAAATCAGAATAAGTCGCACTTAAACGCGACTCTCGAAAAATACACCTTTTGCACAGGAGGGAAGAAACAAAAGATCGCAAAATCGTCCCTGTTTAAAGTCGGGGCTATAAAGATAAAGACGGTCACGCTTTTGCTTTTGTGCCAAACAAATCGATATTATGCGTTTTCCGCTTCCCGTGTTATGCGCGCGCGAGCGATATTGCATTTTTATCTCATGCGCGATGTCGCGCTCTTCCATTTCCATCCTGTACATTTTATCGCGCACTTTACCATGCCGCGTGTGCTTTCGATACTCGACTTCTGTCCTGCAATTACACCTCGGTCTATTTTTACGGCCGTTATACGCGCTTGCTTTTAGACGGGTTGGACATTGCAGACGCTTGTCATTTTAAGTGCGAGAACTCGTTGTATACACGTTACAGTTTGTTCGCTCCGACGCCGCTGCATCGAGAAAACTTCGATGTTTATTCAAATTGAATATGTTATCGAAAATATTTTTAATAAATTTTATAACTCACTGTGGCGAATTTTATTTGTAACAATAGATCGGTAAAAACAACTGATATCGAGTCTTTTGAAAGGACGTCACTTTATACAAACATTTTATACTTTGCGCTAGAATAAACGCAAAGTGTTGGTGATACGTATTATCGTGACGCAACATCGACTCATTATCGTTATTTTGCAACACTCTATTTGTCTCACGGTGTATTAGATTGCACGAAACTCATCAAGATTCATATTTCGCTTATTTTGCGTGTCTCGTTATTTTCTTTAACTGCGTCTTTCTAAACTCTAATGAGAAACTGTAGATGTCCGAGACGTATCAGATAATGACAAAACGAATGGTTCGTTATGGCCGCGTTTTACTCCCGTGAATTCCGATATTTATCTCTTTCTGTTCCCTTCTCAGTGACTCTAAAGTTACAAAAATAACATTGTATCACAAATTTTTGCCGCAGGGATGCTCAATTTATTTAGCGGTGGATGAAATGCAATTACAATCAGCGCGTAACGATGTTTTCCAATGTGGATTGTCACTTTCAACGTTTTTCTTTTTTTTTTTTTTTGCACTTTGAATGCATTATTATTGTGATTGCGACTTTCACCGTGCATCGAGATAAACTATTTACAAAACGGCTCGACGGAGTTCGAACACCGAGATCGTGAGCATGTTCTGTACGCACGTTTTTAAGATGGTAATAACAAGTTGAGTTTTTTTTTCGAAAGTACGCTCTTGCTTAATCGCTGATTTATATCACGAGAGTTTGCTAATCGTAATTCAAACACCGAGCAAGAAATCGCTCGAAGTTCTGTTTTCCTTGAAAGGTCCCTCGAAAGCGTTGAGCAAATATATGAAGGAGTTGAAATATAAGCATAAAGTTATAAAGTTTTGTTTAAATAACTGCGTTTTAATCGTTTGCGAGTTACTCGCAAACGATTAAAACGATAAGCGTTTCGGATAATTACAATTTATAAATCTAGATTTTAATAAAAATGTTCCGTTTGTTTTATTAAACGTAATTGTGAAAATCTTAGAAAGGAAGACGAAATAAACGCAATATATTTACATATTTGTGATAACTGTAAGAATATGCGGTCGCATTGTTTCCAACAATATAACGTTCTTGTGTACATGGCTTAATATAAGCGATTTAATTTGTGAAGATGCTACGGCACAAAACTCCGGCGTCGACGCTCGTTGCGACGCACGGCCGTTAGTTTCAACCTTCGGGAACACGATTTCCGTGGACATGGAATAACGTGCTAGGCGCACGAGATCGTATTTTCGACAGTGGATTACCCTTTCGAGGGCCCGCGCGCGTTACGTCCTCCCGGACTACGAGCGAGTGTCTCGGCCGCGATCGTTCCCATTTCCGCCTCCATCAGCAGCGTCGTTTCTGGTTGCTGGTATTAGCGCAGCCAGCGCTAATCCCCCAGTCCCTACGATTAATAACGGCAGCGAGCCAAGGCGGGCGAGCGAGGAGATAGAATGCAAGAAGAATGAAACGCTCCCTGCGCGCGTTTATCTGCTTTTTAAAGCGCTTGTACGAGATTATGTCTGACCCGCGTCTACCCATATGAGCCAACTTACCTCTACCCCTGGCCCCGTAATCTGGCTGGCACGTCCATTACGCTGCTAAGTTACAATATAATTAGTGGCTATCGCCGGGCATTAACGTAATTTACGGCGTAACTTTATTATTTTACATTAACGCTACGTTGACGCATATTGCGATGATGGACACTTTTTGAGAAATCGATTTTACTGCGATTATTATTACGAGGAATTATGATTATTAATTTGTCAAACGCGCAGACACATATATAATTTCCATTAAATTTGTATATGCGTTAAATAACGCACCGCAAGTGAAGACTCTTAATAGTAAGATCATCTTGTTTTCATGTTAAATCATAATCACGTTTTATAGAGACGGCGCTGTAATAACAACATCAGTTATTTAGTACTTGAACGTAGTGTAATAAGTCTTTCCTTCTTAGACATTATTATCCGCGATACAAGATAGCCGTGGATTTATAGAGGATATAGAACGAACGCGCGCGACGTTAGCGCGAGAAAATGCAAGAATGAAAGACCGAGAATCTGGCACGTTCTTTTACTCATCTGGCGCTTTTTTAACTCCCTCGGCCACGATTACTCTCAACGTGTCCCGGTCTCAACAGTCCCGGGGTTTTTTCCTCTCTTTCCCTCCCTCCGTCTCCGGAACGGACTGTGCTCTCGCGCCTCTCCGGAATTAATTTATTACGGCGGCAGGAACGTACCGGTGATGCTAACTCCCGTAATAGGTAACAATGTTTGCCCGAGTGCGCATAGAGAAGGAGACAGAAAAGAAGGGTACGGAAAAAGCGGAGAATGGGTACAACGAGGTTTTTTACTCTCCGGGTGACCCATTTAATTCGCATGGAATACGTGCCGCGCGCGAAATGTCCAGAAAACTCGAACTCCGTCCTGGAGTTTTCGGCTATAACGTTACACGGAAAACGCGCGAAATAACTCCCGCGGAATTAAATCCCTGCCGCCATTATGCGCACACTTTGCATGCAATATAATCACACGTATGAATGTCATACACAACAATGTCGCGCGAAGTAAACGCATTTCGTCACTTTAGTAAGCACAAAAATAGGAAATAATGAACAAGAAAATACTCCAAGTACCCATGTAATATCACACGACAGCTCGGCGCGAAAATTGGTTCGCTATAAAATATATTAGATATTTAATAAGCGGGTTTCGCTATTAAGTAAATATTGTGAGGGACATGGACCCCCTTCGGATGATGGCTTAGGGATGATAATATATTGGCTATATATACCGGTGTGGCTCACAAAGTGTGCTCAAAGTTACTTGGTAATGGATATTCGCGCGCACAACACGGTTCAAGAACCACAACAGCCTCCATATATTATATTTTGATGTCAAAGTTCTCGTGGAGAGTTTCAGCTACTACAAATCAGATCACAACATCTATAACTAAATTATTGATAATCTTGTTTTGTTTTCAAGGAATAAAGCTTTAACCGGAGTGCAACGGACGTATTAACTATAATTATCGTTATGTAATTATAATATAATTATAACATAATTATACAATTATATATAATTTTAATATACAATTAAAATATATTGCAATATAATTGTATAAATTACGCTAAGTGATGATCTGTTAATAAAATTTGCCGATATCGAATTACGACAAATATTTCAAACGCGCGCTGGTTTTCCAAAGCGCGACCGCTCGAAATCGCGGACTGTTTTGGAGTTGCAAGCAACGAGGCTGTCTCGAACGATTTCATGCAAATTAATTTCGAAGCACCATCGGCCGGCATACACTGCGGAGCTTAAAGTATAAAGGACACTTTGTGTTTGCGCTCACGAAGTCGATTACCGGCGACTTGCCGGCCAAGAATGTTTTTCGAGCTCTTCGCGACAGATACTCGTCATATTCTGCGTGCCATATCTCTTTCCGGAGATATTTTGCGCGCTCGCGCAGTCACTGATCCCGGCTTAATACATTATATCGTGCGGCGGATATGTGTGCGTCAGCTTGGCTCGAAATCGCAAGGACGATAAACGTCGCCAGTCGTACTGAAAATAAATATAAAGAGTAACAAACAAGCGTCGCGGAATGACAGAAGGATAACTCCAAGATGAGAACACTTTTCAGAAAAGTGCCATAGAAACGAGAGCACTTATTCGTCTCCTCGTTTTAAAACTTGTTTTTTAACGAGGCGAATGCATTAATTTGCAAATCGGAACATCACCGATAAAAGGCGGCACGGAGTTTAGCCCCGCTAGCGGGATTTACATTTGCAATTGTCCCTTTCGCTTTCAATATGCGAAGGTTTGCAATTACACATATCGATTTATATAAAGCATGTCAATGTAAATATATTGTTTTTTTATACATAAATATATAAATTTGTTGGGGCATTTCATATTTGAATTTTAATCACGATTAATTTTTGCCAATTTTGAAAAACGATAATTAAAATTCTCGACTATCAATTTTTCTTTATATTGTTTTTCCGGAAAAGATGCACTTCCATATTCACATACTTAAAAGATAGCGCGTGAATTTGTCAATCGAGAAACGCGCCGAGCGAAAAGTCAGTCGCTCGTGATGGCAAAATGTCGCCGTAAAACGAGACCTCTTCAGCGAACTTTTTTTAAGAGCCGAAAATTGGAGAGGCATGCATATCGGGTTCTCGTCTGCAAGCGATTCCAGTGAAGCCAATCGCTCAAACGACAGATGAGAGAACAGTGCGGGAGACGTCGAAGCGTCAGGACACGTAGAGCAAGAAGGAAAGAGAAAACGCGGCAGCGCGCGGCAAGAAAGAGAGAAGAATCGGGATGGAAGCGGCGCAAATTTCAACACCGTCACTGGTTTTATGTCATTCCCGCCATTCGGCGGCTTCCATTTCCAGTTTGGACTACCGGAGCTCGTAATTCAAACACGACCCAGGAACGAACGTCGCCGACGTCGTCGGCGTAGTCGTAGTCGTCGTAGTCCTCGTTGTCGTCGTCGTCGTCGTCGTCGACTTCCTCTCCTTCCAGTCAACCCCCTTTCTGCTCGTAACTCACGACAGTACTCGCTCCCCTTTGGCGTCCGGTTTTCCTTCTCTCCCTCTCTCTTTCTGCCTTCTTCGACCGTGAGCCGATAAATTCGATATTTGTTTCAACTTTCGCCGCATTTCACTGGTCCTTCTCTACATCGGTCTTTTTCCTTCTTATTCGGCTGGAATCTCCTTCTCCTTTTTCTTTTCCTCTCGCGCAAACCCTCGTTATCCCACGAAGAAAATTGTTTCTGCGCAGCCAGTAGTCAGAGCACGCTACACACAGCTCGTGTCAGACACACGCGCCCAATGATAGACGCCTGCCATTACTCATTGCACATATGAACGTTATGTACTCCCGGAGTTCGTGTATATATCATATATAGGGCTCGCGCGCGGGGCGTTTAACCAATGTCGTCTGATTTTTTCGTATTTCGGAAAATGTGAAACAATCGCTTCTGCCAGCGCAGCGTTGCGCAACACTGAGCATCACGTCGGCGAACTGCAGTAACGCGCGCGTGATCGATCTTTCGTTATACTTTTGTTTCTTCCACGTGTGTTATTCTTCTTTTGCCCTAATATCTGTATTTTATCCGGATTCGCAAACCTGTTCTTTTTTCTCCAATTCGCGGATTTTATATTTTACAGTTTAAGTATTTTATAACTCCTTTATCACAACTTGACGCTAACGTCAACTTTTCTTTCGTATAACGTACTTGCTTCGCGCTAAAAAGTAAAAACCGTGGCAGAGCTGGTAATTACAGTAAAAGCTTTGAAGATTCGCGCACTCTTTGACACCGTTTCCGCGTAAATGAATATTCCTGTCGAAATATACTATATATAGAACCGGAACAGATTTAGTATCGTATATTGTGTCACACGTTAACTTCTGTGTATCGATGAAGAAACATACAAGGACAAAGGGAATAGAAAGCTTTTTATTTGAAAGTCAGAAAAGTATTTTATACGCGACACATATATGTATGTGGTCCATTTTAATCAATCCAATATATGTGAAAAATAATAACAGTTAATATTTTGTAGGAGTTTGTTTTTGAGCAAACGATAAAATTACACACACACGTATATGTATATATACTTGTATAAAACTTTAAAAGAGCAAAAATATTTATACTTTGTATATTTTTTTGCAATTGTGAAATTTCGGAAAATGTTAGAAACTTTATTTGTTACAATGTCAGTGACATATCGTAAGCATAAGCCGTCCGGTTACATTGTTGCCGGGAATATTTAAGATTCGCGAACTTTCATTCAGGATCTGTTTTACGCGAACTAATGGAACTCGTCTCTAGTCTTGTACTCCCGACAATCTGAATGGCAGGTTTAGTCCTTGTTACACAAGCTCCTAAATGTCATCTCCGCGTACATGTGGAGACCGTCTCTAAGACCGTCCTCCACCTTCTTCGAGTTGACGTTCCTGTCGAACGATAAGTACCACCAGATGTTGCCAATACCCTTGGATCGCTCGGTGGAACAGCAAACATAGTAGCTAACTGGTTCGAGTAGCGGCAAAGGAGCGGAGAACCAAGTTTGCAGGGTGGAGCCTAATAATAGTCGAGAGATTTACTGTGTGTGCAGGCTGCAGCGATCACCGAATCCATGTACAAAGGTAAAGTTTACCTTTTGGTACGAGTAGACGTGAACTTGCCTCCAATTTCCTATATACAGCGGACCAGGATTTTTCAGGCAAAGTTTAATCCGAGAGTGAAACATATGTGTGTGTGTGTGTGTATAGCTGTATGACAGCTTGCGCATATTTTTTCTCGAACAAGTAATGTACAAATATGTACTTGATGATATGATCGCCAAGCCGAAGTTTGATTAATCTCTCGCTATATCAGACAATCGATCGTTTGCCTGCGAAAAAGTGCAATTTAATCTCGATTGAATTTCCAATGCGGATGCATTGTGTGTGTGTGTGTGTGTGTGTGTGTGTGTGTGTGTGTGTGTGTGTGTTTATTAAAACTGACGTCAACGTTTCTTCTCTCGCGATCGACACTTTTGCGAAACATGCATCGCACATGTGTGTGCACGCGCCGTTCTTGCACGCCGTGAAATAGGCTGCGTAAAGGACGATGTGTTTGCGCGGGAGCCGATCATGCGCCGTGTTGCAGTTCCTTTCGCTCGTGAAACTATCGCACGATCGGAAATAATCTCTCTATATACCGGTAGCGCTTATGCAAGCTATGAGGAATAGCCTTGAGCCGCTTTATATAAACGGTCGCTTCTACACGTCTGTTGCCTATCATTCCGCTGCAAGAGGGAGGATAATCGAAGGCTATGAAGACTTGTCGAACTTACGTCGCGGTTAACCACGTGCAACGAGTATATTTGAAATAAATATTACACACACACACACATACGTGACGCAAAAGAAAACCTCGGTACAGGAAAGTGGGAAGAAAGAGGAGAGTGCCACGCCTTTATGCTGTATAAAAGGATATTAACAGTAGTGGTTTTTTTGCTCGCATCCTTGCGATATTTTTGTCTCATGGCACTGGAAATAATACGGAGTTAATCGGGAATCGGGTAACGTGCTTCCGATAATGCGCAACGTGAGATTACGCGGCTCTCTCTCTCTCTCTCTCTCTCTCTCTTCGTCTCTTTCTCTTGTAACAAGAAGCAGCGGAAGGGAAGTAATAAATTGTCGCCGGTGATATTTCTATTTTGCTCGAGATAGACCAGCCCGCTCGTCGCGGGTTACGAGTCTCGAGTTACGAGCGCGCGGCAGCAGCAGCGTTTTTATTCCTGCAGCGAAATCAGAAAAATGTATAGCGTGTCTATCATGTAGCCGACGTTCTGATGTTGCGCCTTCGCAATCAGCAACTCCATGCGCGAGAAAATCGCATCTCGAGGTCATCACCGATCGAGAAGACGTACCCGTTGCCCAATCTCCCACGGAAAGGTTTGGTTTTTCGATTTTCTCTCTTCGTTCGCCGCTGCGCCACCCCGCACACCCCTAGCCTCTTCGCCATACGATTTTCTCCAGTCTTCTCGGCTCATCTCCGATCACGGAGCTCGTTCGTCCACAGTGTAATGGGCGTTCCGTTGCTTTCTGGACGAGAGCATGCTCTCGGAAGGAGACGGAGAAGAAAGCGGTTCGATCTTGTCCGCGTCACTTTTCCCTTTTTTTCAATCAATTCAAGTTTCTGGACTTCGTCTCGGTTCGCCGTGCAATCATCTTTGCCTGCGCCATTGGTCGAAAACGTGCCACTGTTTCAGAAATCTTTCGCACTCCGGATCTGTTCCGAGCCAACAAAGCTGATTGACTTTTACTTGTTTAGTTTTTTTAAAGACCAGCGTTGTGTTTAAAGTACAAATGTTTTGCTGTTTCAGCGATAACATGATCGATGCTTTACGAGCTCTCGGCAAACAATCGCGAAAACATAATTGCTAACAGAATTCGTTCTTCCTCGAATTTATTCCCGTTTTTTTTGTACACTAATATTTGGATATACAATTTGGTACACAATTGTTGGGTCGATAAATATCTATCAATCGTAGACGGCATCGTTTATTGATCTCATCGCAATTACCGCGTTTGGTTCGTCCGTCTACCTTGAGACGAAATCCTTTTACTTGCTTCTTTACTCGGTCCTCGCTTAATGGATATGCCATCCTTACCGCGAGAGTAAGAGAAAGAGAGGAGAGTGAGAGAGCTTTCTTTTTGGTCTTTTACCTATCTGCCGATCTCTCGCGCGCACTCCCCGACTCCGTCACCCTCTCGTCGTTCCCTTTCTTATTCTCTCGCGATCGTACAAAGTCGCGGAGACGAGCGACTTATTCCGGTCGATCCGTCGTCCTATATCCGTACCTGCCCTATCCGGTCGAGCGTAGACCGGATCGAGGATCTAGTTAGTCGAAAGCTGCTACAGGAAGACTCTTAGAGAGAGAAAGACAGAGCGGAACATACTCGCTCGCTCGTGTGCGCGATGCCACGACCGGATAAAGCCGTCCGCTATATCGTTTGATTCAATATCGCGGGTCTGGAGGATTTATATCGGGGAGGGAATTGCGTTAGCAACAGCTGCCAGTGTTGCCTCCATATACCTACTACCTACCTCTTAACGTGCACGAGATCCCGTTACCCTGTAAGACGTGTTAATAAAGCCACGACCCCGAGAGCGCAGCACGCGCGAGCGAGCGGAGCTCTCCCATTCAGTAATCTTGAAGCTTTTCCACCCACCGTCCATCGCATATCCACCACCCAACCGAGACTTCCCCTCCCCCTAACGCGTCTTCCGACACTAACTCGCCGGATACTGGGGAGGATCAGCCGAGTGCCAAGTTTTCTTTCGCGGAAAGAAAAGAGATAATAGTTATGGTGCGTTATACGTCAGCGGTTCTTGGATCTTTCGTATCTTTATCCGAGCTCGCTTTCGCTCCGCTCCATCGTCCCTTTTGAAATTTTGATCGCGTTCTACTCGTTCGACCTATTCGCTCCCGACCGAAATCGATATTACACAACTCGCGGTCTTACCATTTGAAACTCGGGAATCACGTTTTCCAGATAATCGCGCGAGCTTTTACTCAATTCATTCTTACTCGAAAATTGCTCGCCTATATATATATATATATACACACACTTATGCCAAGTTTTTTTTTCTGAGAGAGAAAAAGAGATTTGAGCGTATAGAGCCGAATAGGCTCGATAAGTATTATTAACCGAAGCAAACAGCATGACAGCTATAAAGGAATATGGATAAAGAGTGGGAAGAGAGTAGGTTCTTTTTTTCTCACCGGTCCTTCAATCTACGGCGCGTCGGTGATGGATTGATCTAATTTCATGCGATATTCTATCTCTCATGGCTCCTTCTGCCAAGCATCTTATCAGGAAATCCTTTCGCCCGTTTCTCGCAGATGTGGACTTAAGACGTTTGTAGACGAAAAACGTTTCGCGATTTCTGAAAGACCGCGATAGAGCTCGAAAGCCGAGAAGGAAGAGGAGGCGGTTTGTGTAAGCTTAGCGATCGTAACTCAGACGAGCGCGACTTTGGTAATAGTCCGATCGTCCTTGACCAAACAGATCTTCCTCGAAGTCTCCGCAAACTCCTCCTAATCTCGAAGGAACGATGGTCGAATGGATTCTCTCTCTTCTCTCTAGCTCAAGTGCGGGCTATCAAGCAAGCTGCTTGGGGACGTATTCAATATTAGCCAGGGGGATGTAATATAACCGTATAAACTTCGATATCCACTTTCTTCTCGACGAGAGAATCGCGAATATTACTTCGGAAACAAAGAGAGAGAAATTTTCAACTTTATCGAACGTGTAAGCCTTCCTCCTCCCTCTAAAGTTGCCTCTTAATTCTAAACTGATTCGCAGAAAAAATTTTTTTAACGAAATTTTCAGCACGTTGTAATAAAGTTTCTTCACAATAGAATACTGAAAGTGGGAAATCGACTACGACTAGTAGATGAACTATAAATAATATAATGCAAGTTATACGTGTACTACACGAATATGTTTGATTTTAACGACTTTCTGCTGCGGCAATTGTTATTATATTATCGCAATAAGCGTATTCATTCAAGTTGTGCTCTGTGATTCTATTGTTTAATTTTTTTTCTATTTAATTTATTGAAAGCAGTTTAAAATATTCCGCGAGAAATTGTAATTGCAAAAATATTTTACCAGAGAACAATTTCTCTCCGCCAATATATTTTTGTTTAATAGAAAGTGGATAATAATAATAAATTTTTTAGAGATGTATTTTTATTGCTAAATAAATATAACTTGATTTCGTTCGACGACATAACGTGTAATAGCGCTCGGAAACTTGTGATCGAGCACTTCGCCGTGTTTATTTTCTGGATGCTAGAATTGTTTCGTATTGGCTTCGCAACGAAACAAGATTATGCCTCGACTTCTTCGTTTTTATTTCCGCTTCTTCCAACTACCAAACGGGCGGGGAAGGAGTTTCGAGTTAACATCGATTTTCCTGAAATTGTTCCGCCATGTTCTCGACAACGTGGATACAGCAAAAAGAAAAAAATTGAATTTACGGATATTACATCGAAGGAAGAGAAGCGATGTGGAAGTGAATGTAAGCGGATGGCTCATTATCGCACATAGATGGAACTTGATTCTTGTTCTTACTGCATTCTTACTGGTAGCCGTAAACACGACCGAGAATAATGCGAATATGCAGCAGTCAAGTATTCCTCTTCCCGGTAGTAGAAAATTTTTTATAATCTGCTATATAGGAAATATATATAGCTCCGACAAAATCCGCTTTTCCCTACTTTCGGATCGGGCTCAGGCATTTTCCGATATCGTGTGTAATTATTTCCACTACCGACGACAGGAACCGCCGCCACCGCCGGTAGTTTTCGGTCGGAAGAAGTTTTTGGTGCAAAAATTTTTATCGCGGATCGACGATTAATCTTCTTGGCGCGCGGACGACTCGACGCGCCGAAGGATGGAAAAAACGAGGTGGGACACAAACTGATAAGATACGCCAGGAAGGTAGTGTAAGGAAACCGAACGCGCGGGACCAGAGTTTATCCCAATAGTAATATTTCTATTCCTTCCGGTGTGTCCTGTTCGAGCACACCGGGATTTCACTCTCCCTTTTATTCCGGCTGTTTCATATCTCGTCTTCTCATCCTTACCGTTTCTGCTTTCAGCCTGAGATAGGACTGACATAATTTTCCGAGATAGTGCTGGTCCCGGTTCTCCCCCCGGTTCTTACCTCTCTACTTGTTCCCACGGCTCGCCACCTCGGGGTTTCCTTTTCCGCCTTCGAGCTCGTCGGCCGGCACCCCCGAGTTCACTCTCTTTTTATATCTCTCCTTTTTCTTTTCTCGTTTTCTCGATTTTTTCTTTTCTCCGCGTTGAAGGCAAAGGGATCGCGTAAGTCAGCCGATTCGAGGTTCCACGCCTGCCTTTTACTTCTTCCCTCCGCTTTCTTTCCATTCTCCGCCGTTTCTCTCTGTGTCTTTCTCTGAAGTTCATGTACATCTTTTCGAGTCAATTACGTCTTTTCTACCAGTTATCTCCAGTTCGTAAGTCGCAGAATGTCAAAGGCGGTTCCGCGCGCTTTGCTTAACGATCGTATTACGTCGTATTATTACAGATCCGTCGGAGCTGAATCATGCATTTCGATCATTACTAAAAGATTACCCGGAATATTCGGGCAGTCCCGGGTAATCTACTCTCTCGCGGAATAGAGTCGAAACGAAATCGAATCCGAACGCGAAATCCCAGTCGCCATCATTGAACAATCCGCCCGCTACGATGTTACACTATGTACCCACCGTCGGTTGATTAAGATCCCGCACATCTACCGAAGACCAGGCAATTAAGGCTGTCCGCAGCCACTATGCATCGGTCGATCAAGCCTCGCCCGCATCTGTTACACACTGTCTAAAACTATCCATGTATTCGCGTATTTCGTTACTTCCTCGAGCACTTTTTCTGCTAATACACGGGGAAGTCTTTTTCACCGCCAAGATATTGAAAAAATTTACATATGTCACACAACTCATTTTCTTTGATAAAATATTGAAAAAAGTAAAGTTTTATTAATCTTTTGAATGTATTCAGCTAATTCTTTTAATGTAAATGCAAATGTACTGATAAAACCTAACCGAAAAAAAAAGAGAACAATTTTGTACGTTCGCAAGCATATAAACGAGATATAATAGGTGAAAAGAAAAATCTCGTATAAATGTATTAAACGCTATCGTGAAAAGTGAGACTTTTCTACTTCTTTCTTAATATTACTCGCGTGCGCGCGCGCCTCCTCACACATACACTGCAATAAAATTCTTCTTCGAAAAACAGAACAAACAAACACTCGGTTTCTTGTGTTGTTTTTATTTACTACGAGATAGCGCGAAACACATAAACATAGCCTTCGGAGTACGGAGCTGGAAAATAATCGTTCGTTCTCAACGAGCCAATTCCGCGATCGATTTATCGTTTCGGCGAGAGATACAAGCGCCGCGACACGCTAAAGGAAACGTTCCATTCGCTGCGTGAAACCAGTAGCGGCCATCCGCACAGGCGCGACAATCGGTAGTAAAGTTCGGCACGGTAGGTACCAAAGTTTCGACGACATGCACCGTACATAACGGTTCGTCTACATCGTCACGTCGGCGATACGGCTCCGTGCGAAAGCCGCGCTTCCTCCGTCCTATAGTGGAGTCTTTAGCTCTTTTCGGCGGCCGTACGACTTGACTTTTATCGGAAAGTGATATCGCTGCAGTCGCAGGTATCGTACTTTGTAAAAGAGAGAAAGAGAATAAGTCAGGAAGCTTGGCGAAAGAGAAAGAGAGAAAATGAGAAGAGAGAGGTGGCCGAAGAAACAGTTGAACGAGAGCGCGAAGGAAAAAAACAAAAAAGAAAAAGGTAAAAAGACAAAAGAAGAAGAAACCGCCGAAATGGAGACGAAAGTTTGAGGGATACGCTCGTGACCGACTCCGCGTGGCGAATCTTTTAAAACTGCTTCTGATGCCTTCTTTTGCGGTAAAATACTTTTGCCCTTGAGTCCACGAGGATATTCGTGCTTCTTCTTTTGTCGCATGTTCTCTCTATTTTCGATCGTCGCAGCTGGTACACTCATCCATGGGCCAAGGGCCCCAATACGTCTGTCGCGATTGTGCCGCGCCGGCCACTGAGTTCACCGACACGGAAAAGCCATTCTTCCATGAAAAGAACCTCCCGAGTCGTTCACGTGGGCTCTCGTGGATGGTCGTCGTAATCCACCGTGCACGTCCGCATCCGACGTCGCGCATGAAGCCTCGGACATCTGTACTTACGAGACCTCTGCTCTCCAAGCAAGCTTCGTCCCCGACTTCGATTCGCTTAACCAAGGAGAACGACATTCGCGATGAATGGGATTACTGATAGCCACTCGACACCCTCCGTTTGTGATTCTCGTATTCCAAGAGCCGCAAAATAGCGAATTGTTCTTCAATCGGATATATATATAATACACTTGTTGTGGACATGTTCAAGTTGGACATGTTTCGGATAAAAAATTAACAAGGATAGGGAACGACTGCTGTTTTCAATAGATAAATAATGCAATGTTTACATCATATGTATACACATATATATGCAAGAAATAAGAGGAGTAGAAAAAATTCGATAACTAATATTTATTCGACTCCGAACAACAATATCTTGAAGTATATACACGTGATCGAATGAAAACCACAATATGTTGATTTAAAAGTGTAGATAAAAAGCAAATAAATGCACTCGTAAATAGGAAAATGTAAAAACTATACTGATATATGCATAAAACAATTATAGATTAAAAGCAGAAAAGCACATTTATTGAAAAATCAACTCCAGAAAAAAGTATATTTGTACGATTGATCGAACGTTTCTGCTGGATCCGGAACTGGCAACAAGTCCTGTATTTACGAAAACTCAGAGAACGAGTTTCTTTGGAGGTCTCTCGTTTTCTTCGCTTTTACACAAGAGTATTGTCAAAATGAATACGCGATACCCACAGCGTTCCGCTTTTCATTCCACTAACTAGGGTACTTTTTATCGTATCGCCAGCGATCAGTTGTGCATGTTTACACTTGCTTTCACGCAACCGATGCACTCGCTGTAAGTATGCATCAAACCTAGCGCGGTCGACAAAGAGAGCTTACCCAAGCGCTAAGGCAATAAACTCTCTTTGGCAAACGCCACGAGAACCGCTACTCGTTATTACAAAATACTTCACGTACCCCTTTCGGTGTTTTTATCGGCACCACAAGTTGAAACGGGCGCAAGAAACACCGCGATGGCGTACGTTTCGAACTCGTACGCGGAAAAGCCGACAGAGCAGGAGCACCGACAAATTACGAGTACCAATGCAAATGCACCACCGTCGTTCTTCGCTTCCGAGCAATTCCGGAGCACTTCGGGGTCGCGGAGAAGGTCTCCGCGGAGAGTTTTATCTGCCGTTTTATTGCGCGCGTCCTTGGAGCGTCTCGTACTAATCCGCTTACAGGCACGAATTTCGAAGCATATGATTCCGAAGTGACTCGCATGCCGTACATACAAGCGCATGTTCAATCTCCCGTATAACTTCCGCCGGTTGATGCTCGATCGAGTGCTCGATACGGCGTGCTCGGGGACACGCAGCGATACCGGAAGGTATTCCGCGAATTTCTCGTTTTACGTTGCGCTATATAATCTCAAAAAGTGGGATATGTATTTCTCGGGGGAAAGTGAAAGTCTTCTTTCTTTGAGAGATGGCCAAGCTACTGTGAAAAACGATATATCAAGAGACAAAACACAAAGTTTATTCGGACGTAGAGAAGGATGATGTACGAAGAAAAGCGGCGGCAACCAGATACTTGTCTCAAACGAGATCGCGCCGATGTAGACAAAGTGAGCATCGGGTGTATAGAGGGTCTCCTCTTCTTACGCCACTGCAAACTCACATGAGTACACGAGTGCAAATGCGCAACGGACTGAGCAACGGGCCACGAGTATTTACATAAGAGTGGCTGTTCGCGATGCTTTATCCGGAGAACCTGTTACCTGGCGGGTGGGAACGAAAGGAGCAGTATGAAAGGAAGCTCCTGACAAGATCCGTCAAGCCTTATACAAAATGTACAATCTCACGGTGTTATGCTTCTAAAAAAAAAGAAAAGAATAACGCGACGGCATTGATCTGCTGCGCTAAAAATATACGAAGGAAATAAAATGTCTATTTCCGTAAGGGTATACCGTGACAATGTATTATAATATCAATTTGTGAGTAATGTATCAGCTGTATTTTATTGCGTCGCTGTGTATAAAAATGCATTAAGGTTTATAATACATTTCCGTTGCTACTGTGATTGATAGATTCGAAAAACACACTACGAAGACGTTGAAATAAATAATATATACACAAGTATTTTTATATTTATTTAAAGCAGAGATATAGAATTGTATATTGCGGGAGCAATAAGTTTGTCGATTCAATATTTGTGCGTCGCTGCTCTGCCAAACGAGAGAAAGAAAAAGAAAGGCGTAAGTAAAGTTCGGGTACGACACGATTGGACGACATGGCATCGTATAGAAAATTTATAATTTCCCAATCTTATAATGTTTGCTGGGAAAACGAGAAATGTTGAACGTGTTTCAAAATTCCGCATATATATATATATACACACACACACACAAAGTACGACGCTGTTTCTGTTTCGACTTCGTACATCTTCCACCTCCGAGAATTTTTCTAGCAAAAGTTAAAATGTACTTCCATTGTACGCGCACAAATGCGCATTTACAACGTGTTACAGCAAGTTTAAACAGTGCATAAAACTAACCAAGAAGCGTCTTAACTTTTATAAGTTTTTTAATTTAGAAATGTTTATTATTAAAAAAGCATATATATATATATGCGCGCGCGCGTGTGTGTGTATATATGTATGTGTATATGTATGTATGTATGTATGTATGTATAAGGTTATTTCATTATGAATACATTTTATATAATTTCTAGATTTTACGTAGCTACAGTATATTACAGAATTAATAAGATCTTAAAGTAGTTTAATAAGATTTATGTTTCAATATTCCAAGATAAATCTCTCTCTCTCTCTCTTTCCTTTCTTTCTTTTTCTCTCTATCTTTCTTTGAGAAAAGAGAGATGTTGTATATTTTATTTTACAATCCCTTTCCATCTCTAGATGGAAGTGACATGCAAACAAAAATCCGCGCATATATGTAGTTTTACCAATACTAGTATCTATGCTATCTCTGACATTTACATAAGCGTATGTCTTAGCAGTGTCTTATTCGAACATACTTACTAGTGAAAGAGACAGAAAGAGAGAAAGAGAGAGAAAGAGAGAAAGAGAGAAAGAGGGAAAAGGAAGCAGAACAGTAAAGGAAGGTTCGCGGAAAGATCCGCCAAGTCGTATACAAAATTCATAATCTCACGGCGTTATAATGTTTGCCGGGATAGCGCGAAGATGTAGAGAGAAAGAGAGAGAGAGAGAGAGAGAGAATGAGAGTCCTGTTATGCATAAAGTGCGGTGATGGGGCGCGGTATACGAGATCCTGGAAGAAGCGAAAACGGGCCGAGCAAAGAAGAGGGAGAAGATCGGAGGGAAATATTATGACTCGAAGCAGCAGGAGACTGTAATAGATCGCCGTGAGCGGGCACAAGGGCCACACAGGCTGCATTCTCACTTTATAAATCACCACCTGTACTTAGGTACTGAAAAATCGGCTCCAGAAGAAAATGACGGTAGGTACTTAAAGGGGGAGACGCGGTGGTGATAGTGGCGGTGGCAAGCGGTGAGCGGAACGGAAGATCTTGATTTTTTTTGTAGACTCATCCTTTTCTTCGTGGGATTATGTGAAATAATAACGCACGCCGGGATAAGACCCTTGGGATCATCGAAGTCGGGTGAAAATCAGATATTTTTGTTGGGAGACTTAATGCGATTGTGCGAAACTGCCGACAATTCTCCCGATTTATCGTTTATCTTGACGTATCGAATAGAGTTGCGAGAGAGGATCATTTTGCTTCGCGCCGCTTATCTCTCTCTCTTTTTAAACATTATGTTCTGAAAGTTTATATATTCTGACTGATTTTTATAATAAAATACAATCTAATGTGAAATACAATACAAATATGTGTTATAAATAATATTTGATGTAAGTTTTATTCGACTCTCCCCAACGGACTAACATTTGTTTCCGAAAACTTTTTTTACGTGATCAAGTAGCGAAATAACTGAAAAAAGTCTCTGGGCTATCGCGAGTACTATTGCGTCTTTGTTCAAAAAGTGGCTTGGAGGGCTATATCGTCTTTCAACTTCCATAAAAGACGTTATAAAGACGATCGGATTGATCACTTTTAACGGTGAACCTTTCGTTCCGACTTTCTCTGTTCGATCGTAAATCGTGGAACAATAGGGCATGTATACCTTGGACGAGGGGAGAGTAAGAGAATGTGAGAGAGGGAGGAGTGAACTGTGAGCAAGGCGAGATCTCTCTTTCGCCTGGTGGAACCATCACCATTATTTGAAAGAGCTTTTAAGGCAAGCTCCCTTTTACATGATTAAGAACGTTCTTGCTTGGGCGCCTCTTACTTAGCGCAAAGTTCCTTGCGGACTTAAAGCGCTTAATCTTCTTTGCCAAATAGTAGCTCCTTGTACCGGCTGGATAATGGTGACTGCTTCATAATAACTTGTGCCCCGGGTTTGGTGGCGATTGCCTCATAGCTGCGCATCGCTACGGAAGCTCGTTACATCTTTCGCGTGTTAAATACATATTATTTAACTGGCGTCGGAGGTTATAATTCCGCTGTAAACGAGGCTTATGATATATACGCGATGATATTCGCGCTACGGTCGGACATGTCTTTAATTTTTGAAATTACTTTCTTGCGACGTTTCCATTTATTATAATGTGTCTCGATCAAATTACTCAAATTACTCAGGTTTCGTCGATCAGTTTCTATGTTACTGCTACACGTCAGCGCGCTCGGATGAAATTTTGTTATGGTGAAACGTGCGCGTTATAATGCGAACGACGTGCGCACTCTCGCAGATCTTGAGAGGAAAATGAATACGACTGGCAACGTGAACGGGACATACGGGTTAGACACACGAATAAAATTACCGGCGGACGGATTGAGATTTCTGATGGATAGATACTCGGAGCAAATTGTATTGACCCAAGCTCGCATTAACGGGGGACGACTAATTTCAACGGTGATTGCCAATTTACATGGATACGAGGTATGCTCGACCTGCGTGATATAATCATGTTGTAAATATACAGTAAAGACTGTGTCTCTCGCGCGCTTCGGCGTAATAGCGATGACGCAAGTCATTAAGTGATTGTTTTCGTAATTTGCAGCAAATAATTTCGAGTGATTGTTTCTGTCATTGCACGCGCAGAGATAACGGTTTAATGTGCGGACAAAAACAATTTAAAGTTTGAAAGTAATTAAGCGTAGATTTTCTCGTCGCCGAATTTTATACATATCGCTGTTTTGCACACAGGATATTATCACAATGTAACACATAAGAACTAAAAAAAAGTAATGGTACTCGATCCGCAATTGCTCCGCCGCAATGTGTGCGTGGTTATTTCGTATACAATTATTTTCTCAATTTTTGCATATTTTTCAGCAACACAATTTCGCAATGATTTTGCCGAATCTATCATAAAACTTGTTACAACACAAAACGAAACGTTGTTTACGTTATAACTGCGTAATTAATCGAGAATTGTGTGATATAATTGCATATAAACCATTTCCTTCGTCACATAAAGCGCGGTGATGGTATCACTTTTCGCGTAATTAATTAAATTAGTAATTACAATACAATATGACACGGGCTACTGTGCAATTTTGGACGTACCAGAAATTTTGATTAATTTCCGAACTTTGGGACGCGTGCGCGCGCGCTTTCGCGTTGGATGATGAGAAGCCTCGTTTGTATTACACGCGTAGGACGGCGATCATTTATTTCGTTATCTCACGCAACATAGTTGAACCATAGGGTCGGACTAACGTAATTGTAGAGTTAACTAAAGAAATTAAATTAATTAGATTACTGACAATATAGTATTTACGAGGCCCTAATAATAACTGTTACGTCCTATTTCACATCGCTACTATTACCCATATTATCGCAAAGTTATGTAGTTAGAGCTATGCGTCACGCACAATAATACTTAATGATAATAATGTTTACGTCCATTTATATGTATGTATACATACATGCATATATATATATGTATATATATATATGTATGTACAAATATAACTAAATTACGAGCTGGCCGACCTCTCCGTAAACGCGAACGTGAACCAAAATGCATTTAACGCGTGTTCTCTCTCTCTCTCTCTCTCTCTCTCTCTTTGCGTATTGCAACGCGTGATTTCGCATTTCGGTCACGTTATTTCGCAGCATTATTGTCAAAAGAACACAATTAAAGTACAGGCGCGACCGCGGAAAAATATCTCTCCGTTAATCGAACGAAATTCGATGCCGGAATAATATTCACGATGAAAGAGCGGACTCACCAGCGAAGCCGACACAAACAATATTATTTTCGTTACAAGCGATATTATTCCGCTAATAATCTGCGTCGGAGATATCATGTGAACGAGCGATAACGAGCGATGTTACTATACTAATTATACCGAGGCTAATACATATACCTGACAATAATTAAATTTATACTTAACTGGAGGCTATGGCGATGTGACCCGGGCTTGATATAATTACGGACGAGCCACGGGACGCGATTCAAAAGCGAGCCGCACGCGGTGATGCAGCAATCAGATACGTATTTCGCTCACGTATCGCGGTCTATTAGTTAATTATCTGACGCGACATAGGTTATCTTGATAGGACGCTGCGGCCGGATGCATCTCGCACCGGGTACAATCTGCCACGTAACGAGAGCCTGCGCCCGCCCCGTTTGCCGCGCGAGAATTGCGGAATTCAACGTACGCCACTCGCTCCGAAGCTGTCGACAAACAGGAAATTATACGGTATATCCCGGCGTGCGCGAAGGCACGCGCGGGTTCGCACGCGCGATTTTAATCTGGCCTAACCATCTGGCGGATGAGACAAGGGCATGTAGCAATGAAATCCGTTTGTTTCGTCATGACGAATTATGCGCACTGACACGCAACGCGCGTACTGCCTGACTTTCTGACACAATTCCGAATTGTCAACATCAACAAAATCAACAACAATGCTTATAAATGAAACTCAATAATTTTCAAGTGGTACAACATTCGCTTCTGATTTATGTGTCATTGTATCTCGACATTTATAGCGTTACGATTACGCGTCAAAAAAAAAAAAAAAAAAAAAAAAAAATAAGACTTCAATCGCGCTGATAAATAGATCAGAATTTCTTCCGCGTTCTTGCAATTCATGACGACGTTCGCTGATAACGCATCACATCGATCATGAATGCATAAAAGCTCCCTGAACCGTCTAGTAATCGAACAGGGGAAATCTTGCTATTTTTTTACATTATTGAAGCACGAGAGAAAGCAAATAACTGGCACGCAGATATGAGAATTTTCGTATCAATGCGACACAGCAAAGAGAGAAAGAGAGAGAGCAAAAGAAAACTCAATCTTTTATTCAGTTTATTCCATTGCAAACGGAACGAACGGAAATATGAAGATATCTCGCGTAGCGCCCTTCACATCTATGACATGAGAGGAAAACGAGAACGAACCGAATAATTGCAAGAGATAAACGGTAATTAAAATGTTTACTGCGCCAAGGACGGCAGTGAGGTTTAATTTGCTCTTGCGAACCTTTATGGCCGATTGAAATTAAGACCTACATTAGCATCCGTAAAAGAGAGTTCGATGACTCGTTTCCTTCTTTTCCTCATCTCCCATAAAGCGTAATAAAATAATTTCAAACCTCTCGTCTCTCGAGTGCTATCAGAACGCTTGCACATCCGGAGGCAAATATTTTAAATTACCGATAGCTCTCTCTCTCTTTTTCTCTCTTCGCTTTCTCTCTTTACGTTATATAGTACAATATATAATCAATTAACATAAAAACTTACAGCCTCAATCTGCTCGCACAGTATTTAAACTCGTTCCTCCATGTTCGACTCACGTTACCAGATATTTCCATTAATTTCTATCAAGTTTTTTTTACATCGTTTCTCCCCAAGTGTCAAGTTACATTACCTTACTCGTACTAATTAAAGTCAATATCGCGAAGTTTCGTATTAATCAACAATCGCCGTTTCATCGTATGCGGTTGAAAAACTTGGTGCTCTTTCGCCGCTTGTGAGCTCGTGCTCGCGCATAGAAAAGGGGCAAGGCAGTCTATAGCACAAGCTGTAGAGCGCGAACGAACGAGCAATCGATTCTCGAACTTCTTCATCAGAAGCGGAAAGAAACGAATCAAGACGGCGTTCTTCTTATTTCCCTGCGCACTCGAGAAGCTTTTGGAAATTATTCAACCTGCTCTCCTCTCTACCGTCTCTCATCCTCTCTCTTTTTCTCTCTGTCTCTCTCTCTCTCTTTCTCTCATCCGTTTTCTCTAAATCTCTCCTTCTCAGCCGCGCTCTCTCGGTGGGAAGCGCGCCGTATTAACATAAAATGGATTCAATATCTGCGGATAAGAACTTAATTTAAATCCCCGGAATATCTTAGGGGGATACAATATCGGATCGCTCGCGGTGACGGGAGATGAGACGTTTTGGCGCGACCCGTTGCCGTCACTCGTCGTCTCTTCTCCTTCTGGCGGCGGAGACCTTCTTCCGAGGATATCTGGTATAGATGTAAATCGAGTTACCTCGTTAGGTCATTGTCACTGAATTGGATTTGTCGCGGGAGCTGACTCGTGATTAGCCGAGGCGTTTGCCGGACGGCGCGCAGGGATGCAAGCCGCTCTTACGACGCGGATGCCTGTCTCGCGCGTCTGCGAATCTCACTACCAGCACGCGGCGGAATACATTCCGTGCTCACGGACGACAGGGGATTACATCGCGTGCGAGCGCGGACATTATTATTTTGCTTAAAACGCGCGGCTAACAAGCGTACGGGAGCTTCCTTGCTCGCCGCAAGCTTATCTCTAAACAAAAAGCGCACCGTAAAAAGAATGATATTTTATCAAATGCGTTTAAGCCACCGTACACCGTAGTGTCGCATTTTTACTGTCGCAGCTGCAAAGCAAGGGAAGAGAAGCCAGTCCTTATTGAAAAAGAGATTACGGCAACATGTAAGGTTTTTTTTATTGACCGCCGGCGCGCGAGGCATTAAATCAGGTTAGTTTGTAAATTTGCAAATTTGCAGTTTACTTTGGGAATCGATGCAGTCGTAGCGGAGAACACGTACACTATTATTGTATATCTACGGTATATAGTCGATAAGGAACAAGAATGACCGTATGGCGATCGTTGAATAATCGCGAAAATACTGTATTATCCTTGCCAAATAATTCACAGATAAACTGGCCGAAATCGAGGCACATGGAAATTCAACGTATCATAAATATAGAAGAGCCCCATAGTGCTACAAGCAGTGGTTGCGCCGATAAGGGCTGAGTATATAAGAGAACGCAGATAACAATAGATTTGAGTAATCGAGGCTTGATGCGAAACTGCGCGTCGATAAAATCGATCGATTTCCCGCAATAAGAATCGTTATGCTATATACATATCGTTTGCCATGACAACTGATTTGATTACATCGTCGTGAAACACATCGTTTAAAAAGCAATTGCGCAAACAAGTTCCCGATTGCGCTAATTGTTTCAAATTAACGTAACATTATACGCGTTTTACGCATGGTCTATGGTCTATATGTGTTTCGAAAATTGGTCGAACAAAACAAAGTTTTAATTGTTCTATTCCATAAATCACATCAGAATGGAGTTACTTCAGTGAATGATCGATGATTATGCTCAACAAGTTTACGTTAGAAATCGGTGTGAAGTCAAGTCGATTTCGAAGTCTTAGATAACTTCGGCTCCTTGCGAGGCGATCACGATTAATAGAACGCCGCATCGAATATCTTTCTCGCGAGAAGAAAATTGCTACGATTAAAGATTCCAAGAATGCTATGGGGCGGTCGGTCGTCAGAGAGTTCGGTCCGCCAACTCGGCCGTTTATATTGTTCCCGATATTCAATTACAAGGTTGCGAACTCTAATCGCGTGAGGGAAGTTAAGGGAAGTTTTAATGGTTTGTGATGGCGCGGCGGCGTGGGGTTTCAGTCAAAGGTCAGAACACGGTTGGCAATCGAATTTTCGGTGGGCGATATGCAACGCGCATCACGGCGAATATTGCTGGCCGCGCCGTTTTCGAGGTGCGCACAAAAGCCGCCCAACAAAAACCTTGAACCCGCGGTCGATATTGAATTCATTGCGTTGCTGATAAAATAATTTCAATTTTGCTTGCGCAGAAAACGCGCTCGCACACTCCTCTCTCTTCCGCAAATGCGATTTTGCGCGCGACGCGCAAATTAAACAATGTCGTACGATTTCCGATATTTGCTCGCGCGTGCAAATCATCATTGCGGCGCGCCCGCGTTTTGCTCCGCCTCCCCGTTTTTGCGCGGGGATAAGCCGCGAACTTGTTATCTAAATTCCTCGGCTGTCCCTGTCGATTATAACTGGTAAAGTTTGCGCGCGACGCGTTGAGCGATACAATCGCGTAACGATCATGATCGTTGCAAGTCGTACACAAGTTCTACATTGTTTGGACCGTCCGAATAGTCACTTGTGTGTACCGCCAATTGCAGCTTCTCTATATAATTTCGGTCGTGACTGGAATCACGAAGCTCCGAAACTCTCCGACAGCGAAACGTTTTAATTGCGCAGGGGGAGGAATTTCATGGCTTGCGAGAGAAAGGAGAGAGAGAGAGAGAGAGAGAGAGCGCAGCATCGGTAACGGGGTGAAAGGTCGTAACATTTGCGTGACATACAATGAAAATGGATATGTGCACAGGTGGAATTTCCATAGTCGCTAATCCATCATAATTTGTATGATTCGAATGAACTATTCCATCGCTCGACAGTTAATTACGTGTATCCGCATCAATATACAAATGTATATTTCTGGAATTTCTTAACGCAAATTTGTTTTCGCGCTCTCTCTCTTGCGGAGAGATGGATATTTTAGAAAATACGATGTTACTTTCTGACAAAGAAAAAAAACAGTAAAAAAAAAGTTTGTAACAGTTTCTTGAAGGAATGAAGAAGAGAAATTTTAAATCTTGCAAATTGAATCGGACTCCAGTGGTCACAGTCTGTCACGAGTCAGACACGGCGGATAATGGAGTGCCACGGCTACTGTCAGTCCGCGTTTCAATATTATATTCACGGTCTGTGACAATGCCGGTATAAATAGTATTCATCGAACTTTCCGATACTTATTAAGTATTGAAATCGCGCGGGTATGCAGCGAGTCTGACAACGCGACGCATCGCTCAATCGACAATAACAGCAGGAGAAAAAGCCGCGCATCGGGAAAAATCTTGAACGCGCGCGTGCAGGGATGGAGAAAGAAGAGGAGGGAGGAGGATGAGAGCGCGACCGGCTTGAAGACCGCGGCTTTGATAGAAGCCGTGGGAAAGAGGTGGAAGAAAGCATCCGGAGTTCGGAGGACGAGTGGAAAAGGAGGAGAGCATATACGTGAAAGGGAATAGTGGAGATTCCGCGGTTCTCGAGTATGCGGGCGAGAAACGAAAGAGAAAATAAGAGTAAAAAGAGAGCGAATTATTGGTCGACATGGCGAAAAACGAAGGACGCGATGTACGGGGCGACGAGGGAAGGGAAATGATAGGAAGGCAGACAGCTGCGGAGAGACCGAGAGAACGAAAATAACGACGAAGAGGAGAGATAAGCAGAGAGAGAGAGAGAGAGAGAGAGAGAGAGGAGGTGCAGGGAATGCAGGAAAAGGGAAGAAGGACGATGAAGGGTAAGGGGTGCAGCGCAGCAGCAGCAGCAGCAGGGTTGTTGCACGAGTAACGAAGAGAGGGAATCGATGTGAGTGTGAGACACTGGTGGGGATGCTGGGCACCAATCAATAGACGCGCGGCGGCGCCCCACCTGTCAACGCGCGCGGAAATAAACACAGGTACGCTAGACCGGTATTTAAAGCCACTGACGTATCAAGTGCGCGATACGTCAAAGTGCGTTTGACCTACGCACGAGAGTATGACACGCAATGAGGGATACTGCAAGAGAGAAAGAGAGAGAGAGAGAGAGAGGAAGAAAGAATTCCGAAACTCTTTTTTCTTGTCTTTTATCATCTCGTCTTGCATTTTGTTGTCGTATACGATTCGTTGACGGAGATAAACGGAAGTATCTGAGAAGTATATAGCTAGAGTTATGTACATAGCAAACACTGTTGTATTACTTCGCAGATAGACAGTTCGTGAGAGAGAGAAAGCAACTGGAATATGTTTGAGCGAAGCTTTTTTAACCGCTATATGCATTAACGTGCGCGTCCATAAAAGAGAACTAATAGCTTTACACATTTTACATATAAAACGATCCCATCGATGGAATTTAAGTTTAGCGGTCGGTATTCCGGTTTTATAATATTCACGACTTAATTATATGGTCGCGATTTATATTAATCCATACTTCTGCTCTTATCGGCACCGGTAATAAGAATACGCTGACTTTAATAAGTGCGCTTCTACGCGCGAGATGATTTAGCGTTCAAGTTTTGTCGCGTATTTAAGGGAAAGCCAATAAATTCGCCAAGTTTTGCTAGGATGCACCATAAATATCTATATCGCGGAGTGATATAAGTTTATTGCCAGAACTCGTCAAACTCTCACGCTGTGTACCGACGTAGCATATCTTTTAATCGAAAAGGTCAACAATGGTTATTCTTCTCAATTTACAAGAAGCATATTATTTTAGTTACACACGCAGTACACACACACACATACACATATACACACGCAGCACAATAAATTTGCAAGAGACCTAAATTGAAGCATAAATCTAATGTAACGTTCTTACTGTACCATTGCGTTACCTCGTAGTCGGCAAAATTTTTGCAGCGCGTAAATTTCCGGCGCTTTTGACACGGCAAATGAAGAGCGGGTTAATTAATATTAACTTAATGCGATGCTGGCGGCGTTGCGGATTTTATTGTAATTACAATTCAGGTATACGCGCGGCGCGTTTGTGTTTTTGCTGACGGCGAATTTTGTTCCTGTTAGCCAGTTCCCGCAGAAACGGCCGGCTCGATGTAAAACAATTTTAATATCGAACGAAGATATTCAGCAAATATTGGCTAGCGAGGACATGTTTGCGAAGAGAACGGCGGCGGACGAAGGGATAGAAACGAAAGAGCGTATTAAACACAGCGCGAGATCGAGAATTCCGACTCGTCCTTTCAAGTATTTTAATCAAATGATATTACACGACGACGAGCGAGAGCCTCCTCAATATCAAGTAGACCGTATCACACGCGCGGAATGTCTCTCGGTCTAATCTCCTGTCCCGCTTTGGACAGCGTAAAACCGCTTCAAAGGCATTAATCGTCTACAACGTGTGCTAATTATTATAAAGCGCACACCCTGTGCGCGCAATAATAATAATAATCTTCTTTTATCGTTGTAGTCGGTTGGTGGCCGATAATTCCCGCGTGCCCCGCAAACCCGCGACGACGCGACGATTTAAATATCTCGCCGTGGAGATATTCACGGTACAAGAACTACATTAGAGGTAAACCGCGAATTATAAGCGTGAAAGCAGATTGTAAGCAGGAGGTACGTTTCGGGATATCAATTACGAGAAATTAGCGACCTTGTGGTGTAATTGTATGTGTGTTGTCAAATTACAATGAAATTCTTTTTCCACGCAACTTTTCTCTTGGTTTTTGCGTAACAAAGAATAATAGTTCGGATTGCTGTACGCGTGCGTTGCGCTAGTATCTTTCTCTTGTCGCGGGCGTCTTTGTACAGTCAGCTGGAGAATAACATTACGCGCACCACATAAAACGATGTTCCGCTTTTGCGTGTCTTGACATGCGCGTGATCTTGTTTAAAACGTTCGCGAGATTAAATCGCGGAATATATGAAGCTCGGATATTATCCGTGTGTGCCACGGATCAATATTCAGTATTTAATAGCAACAATTTTAATTGGAACTCTACTACATCGTAATTCCAATTAATCGATATGAAAAAGAACGCTTTAATAAAAGATGGAACAGGTAATATTGCAAATTCGTTTTCGGCTAAGTGTTCCAACAAATATTACTTTTATCTCTTTTATATGTTATATTATTATATATAACATAGAGAGAGAGAAATAAAATAAGAGATAGCTTTATTTGTTAGAGGTTTTGTGAAAATCATTTCAAATGCAACATAAACAAAAGAACATCAATCAAAATAATAAAAATAATAAACAAATAAAAAAAAAAAAAACTAAATATACATAACTGTATAAATAAATGTATTTATGATATTGAAAGATAAAAAGAAAAAAAAGTATATTATCTGCGTAAGGATAAAGCATAACTTTCGCGGAAGAGAATAATTCTTTGCCCGACGCATTGTTCGTTGCGTACAATACCGAAAAGTTAATAACTGTATATGGATTTACGCGCAAAGCAATATCTTTCTGTGTTCCCCTCTAAAGTACGAAATCACGTCGCGCGCGCGGCGTGATATCCTGTCCACTTCCAGTTTACTGTCGGCCAGGATTTTAGGCAGGATAGTGAACGTTACTTTGTTTCAAAGTTATGTACTGATATTTCACGAAACTCGACGCAAAACTGCAAAATTAGATGCACTTACAAAAGACGAAAAGAAAAATTCACGTGTGACAAGCATGCAACTTAGATATATAAGACAGAAGATGAAAGAGGCGAGAAGAAATGAGATGAGAAAAGAGGAGCGTTATAATATCGTGTAACACTTCGGAGCGTATCTTATTCGTCGCGCGCGAAAAGTTCTCTCATTGCGCGAGAACGCGGGGAAAAACAGCTTCCGGGCATGGGCGACGTTCGGCGTTACAACTTGGGAAAGTCGTAACGAAAATTATTTCGATACAAGTTTGTCAATTCACATGATTGCCCGTTCTCCGTCCTTGCCTCTCTCCCCTCGTGCTGCATTTGCAACCAACTCTGTGAAAGTGTGTGTACATGTGTGTGTGTGTGTGTATGTGTGTATATATATATATATATATATATATATACACATTTTATGTACACGAAAATTCGCATTGGTCTCGGCGGCTGAGTTTTCCAACCAGATATTAATGGTAACGCCGGATGCTCGGAATAACGAAGACACAAAGTGCAGTATTCAGCGCTGACAGTTACTCGATTATACGACGCATACCGTGTTAGCGTATCATCGATCACTTCATCGACAGCAACATCTGGAATATGCGATACATTTGACGTGAAATAAATAGCTTGATAAATGCATGTAGCCATATTATTTCTGCAGCGACGACGCCAATATTTTCATCGACTATCAACGCGCGCATTTTTCTACGAGAAATCTTCGAATTTGTCCTGTCCAACTTGGTTATCCGTAATGACAATCATGCGCGCGACGGCGTCTCTTATTAAAAAAAAAATTTATTTGAGAAATAGATCTAACGGATTATCGAATATGTTGTCGGTTTACACTAAATTACATGACGAGCGATAGCATTAATATTGGTAGGTATTACCGACTATTAACGCCGAATGGATCGGTGTAATTACGCGGAGGCCTCGTATGCAGACGCTCCGCCTGAGCAGACGCCGGTTCGTACCACTGCGCGCCGTATGTGAGCTAGTAGTAAACGGAGCGCCACATATCAGACATCCGATACAGGGTGTCGCGTCGGATTATCACATCCGATTTCACGACGTTCGGGATAATCGCATTTCCTCACAACATTCTCTAAGTCCGTAAATTCTGAAATCGATAGCTAATTGGAAATTATAACCGAACACGTTTTTTCTGAGCACAAATATTCGATTTAAATTACATACGCATCAACAATATTTTAAATTTGCAAAAATACTTATTATTCTTATTATTTAGTTATATACGCACACACGCATATAATTATATATATACGTACATAGAATGAATAATATATATGTATAATATTATTGCAAGTAAAGCAGTGTGTTTGATGATCAGTTTTTCGATATTCTTTGCTTTCAGGCGCCATTTTTGAGCAAGGCACCGACGAGGTACAATCTGCTTTCAAATTCGCAATGATGAACTACAACAACCAAAACAATACAACTCGCAAATTCGAGCTGCAAGCCTTCGTGGACGTAATTAACACCGCGGATGCCTACAAGCTGTCCCGCCTCAGTGAGTATGAGCGTGTATATCGCTTTTGTTGAAAGCCGCTTATACGTGCTTGTATTCAAATCACGTATATCGTACTGCGTGCAACATTTTTCTTTGAAAATTGTAGATATCTACACGTCGACGACATACTCGGGGAAGAAAACTGAATCATAGACATTCACAGAGGCCGTTAAATATTTCATAGACATATTCAAACGTCGATCGTCGCCTCGGTTCGCCCGCGCCTCTCCCTTCCTCCGTGCTCGGTTCTTCGAAATCGAATGAATCGAATTCCATCGCGAATATTTCTCGGGGATTGTTCCGACAATTTTTCACGACTACATTTAAAATGTGTGTCTGAAGCGTGCGAGAATTTCGTTTCTGTCTCGACGAGGGAAATCGATTTCGCGTTTTGTTCGCGATATCTGTAGCAATGTCAGGTACGGTGACTTATCAACAATGCTGAGGCGCGTACGTGCCGGAAGCGCGACATCTCCGCGCTATTGAATACGCCGCAGCGGTCCATGTCGGATATGAAATAAGTAACGTTTCGTTTCTATAGCGCTCCTTCCCCGTTCGCGCTTCTCACCCACCGCAGATACTAATCTCAACACCTTGTGAGGCGAAACGCTTTCATTTCTAAACACTCTAAGGCAGAGGAGCAAACGATAGACATACTCGTGCGACTCCTTTTGCCATTGTTTTCTCGTTACTGACAAAAGTCGATTTATTAGCATTCGATGCAATTTACAAAAAGTAATTCATCTCTCGATAGAAATATGATTTTTTTATCGTTTCTTTTTTTCCAGGAAAAAATTTGCAGTTTTAAAAAGAGGACAGTAATTATTATTCATAAACTTTATTCGTACGGATGATATCGACATTTTGCGGAATTCGATTTAAGCTAAGTCGATCAGTCGCAATTTCGTGATTAAACTTCGCTCAATCATGCGATTAAGTTAGTGGAATTGTCTCATTGTTATGTTACTGCGTGATTCGACATTCGCTTGCTCTCAATGGTGCCATCCAGCACTCAAATGGTGTGAGAAGTTCCGGAATTATCCGAAGAGCCATTACATGTCACTTATCCTGATTTACGATGGAGCGTAGCAGGCGTGAATTTTCACGAAAACAGTTTATAATGAGAGAACATAACGTATATTTTTTTTTATCATAATGTTGCAATGTATCCTTTCATTCTACAGTCAATTCAATCAATATTTATCTGCAATTATCACTTTCACAACTCGTATTAGATGATTTGTGAATCAGATGATTTATCATTTTTTTATAAATTGTAATATATACGAATATTACAATTTATATTATTATTTGGATACAAAAACAAATAGATTTAATTTTCACAATACGTTTGATTATGACTTTGTTATGTCATTGTAATTTTTTTTGTCTCAAATTGTAACCGCATATATTTTTTTACAAATTAAAAAAATCTTTTGTTTCAAAAATTTATTACCGCAGTGTATTATTCGTCACTTTTGTTATCCCGCATTCGAAAGTTGAACAAGGCTATCGACTGACTTGTTCTCGATCCGTTTGTACGAAACGAACGGATTCTAACCAAGAAGCGTCGGTTCAATCGAGCTGCATCGGTCCGGCTTTGAAGTCAACCGGAACCGTAAGCGGCTAGAAAGACAAAGAGCAACTTGGGTGCCAAAGATATCGGTGTCTCCTATCATCGACCAATTCGCAGTTATTGCGCTGTGCGCTACAAAGAGATTTTACGATTGCAAGGTGATCTATTTAAATTCGCCTGCCACCGCGAGTTTCATTTTCTATCAATAAATCGATAAATTGCAATTTATCGAGCAACAGTGTGTTTGCAAAGTTACTAACTCTGGGAAAATAAGTTAAAGTAAAATTTTCGTTTGATCTTACACATTATCAGTTATTCAAATATGTGTGTCATAAAAATCTACACATTGCGATGAAAATTTTACATTAGAAGTATATTAACAATAATACTTAATTTTAATATTTTGACTCTTTTTATTATAAATAAATCAAATTGTGCAATTTCTTATTAATATTGTATAATAAAGCTTATGACAGCAACGTAGAACATCATGGTATATAACCGTTACGATTCTATAGTTTCCAAGAATAGAATTTGCCGACAAGTTGGTTTATCGTGGATTTCTCGTGGCAATGCGAATATTTGGGCCAAATCCAAAGAGCAGGGAGGCTGTGTTACGGTACTTAGCAAAGCTCCGTTAATTGTATTAACGTTGGTCGGTTCACCCGGATCAAGACCCCGTTATAATCCCCTTCTCTTCACAGATACATACACACATGCATACTTACATACGTATATAGAGAGTGAGAGAGAGACTGCCCGGCAAATCTATTACTGGGTTGGATCGCGCTTAATGTTTTGGTCTGCTAACGATATAGAATGGGTTTTTTTGTTGACAAAGCAAAGCGAGAAAAAAATGTTTTTATATGTAATAATTTTATTATCAATGAAACGTTATATTTGAAGCAGTAAAGTTCCGAAAATTGATTGAATATATTAATGACATAATGTAATATCCGTAAAATAATAATATAATAATTAGGTTGCAGAGAGAGATAATAAATATAGGTAGATGAATATACACATACATATATATGTATATATAAAGATATATATATGTATATATATATATATATATATATAGAGAGAGAGAGAGAGAGAGAGAGAGAGAGAGAGAGAGAGAGAGAGAAAATTTAGTATTAATATATTGGAAATTTCTTCCATAGATGCATGCATCCACATGAATACGATCAAAGAGATTTACATTTCATATTACATTTGATATTTTGCTACATGAATCGACATTTATTAATTATCCATCACGCATGGAACAAGTTACTGAATAGCAAACGTCATCGCAAAAGAAAGATGAAAAGAGCTCAGCTCGATAAAAAAGATACGATCTCTACCATATAATAAATCGTAAAAAACTTCTTGCGTTATATCGTTTCTTTTGTTTTTTTCTTTAACATTTATTCAATTTTAAGCAGACATGATAGAACTATATAGTTTTACTTGAGATATAAAACGAACAGCAAAAATCATTATGAAACTGGATCAACTCCCTTCACGCATGTATTTTCATCTCAATACACTTCATTCGTATTCGTCGAGCATTACGTGTAAAGTCCGATAAAACAGAAAGGTGTTGAGTAAAAGCAGACACCATCAGAAAGACAGAATATTCCTGTTCTATATAAAATCGCTTTCTATCTATGCATGAACACACGCATGTACCAGATATATTAATAATTTCTTGTTATGCGCAACATGCAAAATAGCGAATATCGAACGAGAACGCGCAAATAAATCGGCATGAGACCCACTTCTAAAATATGAAGAAGGTAAAAATAAATCGTAAAATAAAACTCTCTGACCCCTTAATATTTTCAATAAACGTTTTTCCCACTCGACGGTTAGCGCGCGCGCGCGCGCGAATCTCAACTTTCCGGCATCGAGAGAACCAAAAATTATTACGGATGTAGGGACGTCGTCAACGACGATGGCGACGAGGATGAGGACGTAAGACTCGGACCGAGGGAGTTTTTTCCGTTGAGAAATCACAAGGTAGAAGACCGAGAAAATCCTAAGGGAGAAAATTTTCGCGGCGTGGTACGCTCGTCTTAGCGGAACGTAATAGCCATCTATCAACTTTCGGTGCATATCGTATAATATCCTGTAGGATCCTTTGGCCCGCGGGCGGGGAGAAAGAGAAAACCCCTCCGGCTCTCTTTCCCCCGCGTCTTCATCTTCTCCCGGGAACCAGAGAGGGATGAATGTATACGAGACGCCGGCGAGCCAACCAGCCAGCCAGGGCCGGCATAAATCTGCCGAGGGCTCCCGAGGGTATTTCCCGCCTTTTTTCCCTATACTCTTCTCGTCGCTCGTCTTCGCCTTCTATTCTACGCTTTCGCGCCCTTCTTCTCGCATCTCGAACCAGACGCGAGATGAATCGCACGGTTCTATTCCCGCGTGGTTTATCCCCAGGCAAACATCGGCCCGTCGTCGACGAGGTTGAGCGAAAGTCGACGACGATTACAAATTTACAATGCACATTTACGGGCAATATAGCTACATCGTTCATTTTGACGAATTAGACAGTTGGCACAGAGAATATTCTCTTTTAGCGCGCGACAATATAGATGTTTGAATGAATTAAATTTCATCTCATATTGTTGTTTACTATATAATTCTATTAGAGCATATATCTTTTGGATTAATGTTTATAATTTTTGAAAACATCTATATAGTAATATTCAATGTTACTTATATTAAAATATATGTATATGACACAAGTTTTTAATAATATGCTCTGTACAAATTTGTCTTCATCTCTTTTTGATATGATATCAAAAATATTCGATCCTTTTATCCTAAACCAGACACGAGATAAATCCAGCGATTATACGCCCGCATAGCAAATTCAAATGCAAACATTGGTTAGCTCGGACGCGAGTGACGAGAACGAAAGATAATGGTAGTTATAACGTTTACACACACAAACACACACACGTACACGCACGCACGCACACACGCTACACTAACGCGAGTACAGGTCACATGTTATCATTTTAATTAAAATGTAATTTAAATAATTGCCAGAAGAGATATTTATATTCTCTGTTAAATGAAAAACGAGGCTACGCTAAACAAAATTTGCATAATTGCTACACTACAAGTACCTATTTACTTTTTATAAAATTATATACAGTCTTCTAATTTTTTTTCCATTATAAATATTTTATACTCATTTTGCACGACTTATAAATCAAATTTTATTTCAGTTAACTTTTATAGATATAATTTCAGTAATATGTGATAAAATATTCGTTATTAAAAAATTATTTTAGCGGCGTACTTTATATATTTTAAAGACTTTCGAGAGAGCTTTCAAAGAATTTTAATCTTTGAACGTGAGATTCTCAACTTCTGAAAATTCCAAGGTAGTCTAGATAATGTCGTCGATTGCCGCTCAAAAATAGAAGACATATTCTCCTTCGTTGTTCGACATCGTCAAGTTTTGCGAGACGTCAGATGCGATATTGTGTTCAATTCCCGCGCGGTTTGTCCGAAAGTATGCATTACTTTGGCAAACATGACGAGGTCGAACGAAAAGCTAAGTCGATGAAGAACTGTCGCGTCAGCGAGGGATGGCGGAAAAAAAGTGTATCTTTATTATAAAACGCGAACAGGATGCCGCAGAAGTTCGCGAAGAAACTTTCTTTCCGTAATGCTGCAGTAGTTATAGTTTATATACGTAAACTTTGTGTACATAATCTTTAAACCTTGTTGTGTGTGCATTGACTGCGTAATTAACAATTTGAATCAAACATCATTAACTTTGGTTGCGTATTGTACGAATCGTTTTGTATCTCATTACGCTTATTAATATTTTTACACAGATAATTAACAAGTTCCGACGAGCGCGCATATATTTTCTTAGGACAAATATTTACAATATATTAATATAATTACAAATATTTATGTGTTGCATATTTATCGCTTTGACGGATAAATATGTTCGTAATTACATTATTTTAGGCAAGGCAGAACGCGATACAGAGATATATTCAATAACGCACAAATTAAGCCGGTATAAATATTTTCATAGAGTAAACATATTTATATATTTATAAATACACATGCATAACTCTCTCTTAGAAAAAAAAAAACAAATCACTGTATTTATTCAACTGTATTGTAATTTACTTGAAAAAGCAAGTTCTGTCTTTTCTGCGCATTATTTTATTCTACTTCTTTTTCTTTTGCTGACAAGAAAGGAGAATCCGCGTGCGCGTTATAGCATTTTACTTATTTAATGAATATATTATGCACGCACACACACATACACCTACCAGGGAAATGTTTCATTCCACGCAACTTAGCCTGGCGACAACGACAGATGAGAGGATTCTCCGGTTCTCGAGTAAGCAGATGAGTGGTAATGGTAATGTCTCTCGGAGGAGTTTCCTGTTCATGCGGAAGAATATTTTTCACGCAGTATCACTGGGAAACCGTTCGTCGTAAGAGCGGTCTAAACTGACGAGTTACCCGGGTACAAAGTGTAAAAAATAAAAGGTGTGCGGCAAGGAGTTCCACGTGTCACGAAAAAATATTGCGCTGCGCGAAACACAAAATACATCGGTTTGTCATTTCGTCACTCGATAATGTACAAACAGCGTCGGAAAACATACAGATATCGGAAAAGTGTTGTATACGTTGAGTAAAATTCTATACGAAAATGTTGCGCGAATACTACACATCTGTTATTGATACTAAAATTATAATAGAATCAATTAACTATCCTATACGAAGAAAAAGTTTTACATTTGAAGAATTGATATCAGCAATGTCGTTAATAATTCGCGGATAAAGTGTAACCGTGTAATTTATATTTTACCAGGGTTCTCCAGTCGTGTTGGTTTTTGAGATATATAGAAAAGCCACAATGTTACTTGGTGACGATGATATCACGAAAACTCCGTAAACTCGCGGAGAAACGCTATTTGTTCCCCCGGGCGAGGGAACCCAGACGAGCTTCTGGGTAGCTGAGAACGCGTCATTTCCGATTGTCATTTCTCACGGAAAGGGACGTGGTGTGGTAGCTTGACTGTCCAGGTTTAAGGGCCCATTCAAAGTTGCTCGCGCACAGACACGCAATATGCAAACGTATATTATTCTGTAGTTTGTGAGAGAACCCGCGCCACCCGACGTGGGTCCAATTTTAACTGGAATTGACTCGGGCATAGTTTTGCACTCGTATATCACATCTGTCACGCGCCGCTTAGAGATTTATCTTATCTAATTTCTTGCACGAGTTATCGAAGCTCATCAGCACAAACTAAGACGTCCTTAATGTTCAAATGCATCTGGAAGAATAATTACGTCGTTCTATATATCAGGTGTGTTTATTACATGCGAGATATGCTTTCAAAGTTCACTGTGAATATCAATATATTTGCCTGATGGCTAGTGCAAAATAAAATCGCTAAACAATAAAAACATATCTATCTAGAAAGCATCGATGTTTGGAAACGAATTAGTTACATTGAAAAGGCAAAATATATATCATATTTATTAACAATATAGACGTTTGTATATGTAATGAAAACGCGAATATAAATTGAACGGGCCACGAACATACAATATCTACTATGTCATAAAATATTTATTTATTTGCGTTTTGTAAATGCTAGAAATATGAAATCAGTGTGATGTATACGTTAATAAATACGTGTATTATAGTTCGAAATAATGTGATTTGTACTTTGTGCGGTTGCACACGCAATTAGGACTGTAATTAGAACTTTAAAAATGTATTTTTTGCTATAATCGAGTTTCTTGTTTCAATTGGTGAATTACACGCATTAAGCAGATGTTTGTCTCTCTCTCTCTCTCTCTCTCTCTCTCTCTCTCTCTCTCTCTCTCTCTCTTTCTCTCTTTCGCTGTACATGTGCGATTCATACAGTTGTGCTGACACGCGACGTTACATCTCGGGGTTTGTGCACTATAAAAAACAATGCTTGTGTCGCGATATCTCGGCGAAGATATGAAGACGCTAGGTCATTACGCTTTCGATTTAAAACTTTCGAATTAGATTCAGAGACGCCGCGAGAGTCTTTGCCGTTCCCGTCCGGCCATTTAAAACTTTCGCGGCGAGCCGCCCCGAGACTGATGTTCTCGCTTCGGAATCTTCGCAGCTTGGAAGGAATTATTTCCAATCGCTTGTCCTTTCCGTTGCGTCGCGTGGTTGCGCAGATTTTGGAACGTTTGTTTTCGTCACGCATATCAAGTTTTTTTGCGTTCCGAAGTGCAATAATGCCTGACGTTTTGATTGATAATTGATAACTGCATTCGCCAATTTACGCTATGATGCGCACGATTAATTACGCATTTGAAAACGAGTTTAATTCAGTTGCGACGCTTAATTAATCGACGATTCAATATAACAGCTCGCAAAATAATTAATTTCCGCATGGTATTCGCGCAGCGCCACATAATAACCTACTGTTAATTCTACAACATGTGTAACAAAGACGTCGCAATAATATTGCAAAACAAATATAATGTTGACTTTTGATGTGTGGAATTTAGCATAGTTTACGCATTTTCTTTTTACGCAAGAACAGCGATATTATGAATATTTAACAGCGCAACTATATTCGGTAACAATATGCGTGTATAGGTGTGCGATAAGAGAGTCGCGTAACGATTTTATATTGAGAGAGAGAGAGAGAGAGAGATCGGAAAGTGCGATACAAGATTAACGAGTTTATTGTCGGAAAGGCACACGTCGATCATGCCAATGCGCTGACAACGGCAAATACCGTCTCGGATATGTTCGTCGGAGATTAGCAAGAATAACGAAGAGAGAGAGAGAGAGAGAGAGAGAGAAGGCGAGAGATGAAAACGTGCGAGTGTAACGACACCCCAGGGGTTCCAACACTCTGAAAAGTCACGTGAGCCACAAGAAACCCAGCCTCCGGAAACTAGGAAGAAGAGGGGAGACTCTTCCTTGAGTAATAAGAAATCGATAAGAACTGCAGATTGGGTGCAGAAGCGAAGAAAAATCGACCGGGAAGTATCTTATCGGAGATCGGCGGATAATCCCTTAGTCGCGACGCTTCCCCCTCCCGTAAATGGCGATGATTGAATGAAGGTAATCGGCGTGGAGGAATAATTAAGTTCTCCGGAGTAATTGAAAGGCACGTTACAGTACTTCTCGTTCTCTCTTGACATGAACTTTACAAACCGACGAGCTTGGATTAAGATAAATATGTATATGTATTGAAACATTTTTAAAAAGTCAAAGTTGATGGAAGCACGTTGGACAAGTATAAACCTTCAAGACTACAGCTATGGAATCTTACGTGTGACATATATATATATGTGTGTGTGTGTGTGTGTGAACTTCTGAAATCCTGGAAATACCCTTGATGTTATAGCGATTGTGAAAGTAAAAACGACAAGGTCGACAGACTCGTTAAAATTAGAAAGCCAGTCGCGCGTGATGATGAGTAAGAATTCTCCTAACTTCGATAACACGGATATCTACTTTATCTCAGATGAATAATTGTCTCTCAATTGCTACGCGAAGGAACACGAGATCATTGATTAGTCTCGACAATTCGTTCAAACGTTTAATCCTTGCGAATAAGTAGGAGATATATGTAGTGATTTTTGTCAGAAGAATTTAAAGTTCAATTGGAGCATATAATGAATTTTCATAAACAAACTGAACAACGAGAGCAACAACAATTACAGAAGCAATGAAGCGTGTCACATCCACAATCTCTTTGCCGTCTACTTATTCTGTTCTTTTCATCTTCCAGTCTTCCTTTTCTCTTCTCGCTTCGACGAACTTTCTTAATTTGTGCGCGGTTTCACGGGACTAATTAATATTGATGATTGAAAAGTACCCCCGCCAGGTGATCAATTTTCATCGGCATTAATAATCGCTAGATCGAAAAGCTCGCTTGTCTTTGAGGGGAGAGCAAAGCTCACGCGCAGTTCTGATTAAAGCAAAGTTCAGAAATCGAACGCGTCGTACAAAAAGGTCGATCGCCGATCTATGAAGAGGAATGATTTTTATTGGCATTTATTCCACCGAACGACGAGCATTTCAATTTCAGAGAAATAAAGTTTTTACCAAAATCTCACTCTCTCTCTCTTTCCCTTCTTGTCTAAAGCACTACTTTTTATCGAAAGCTCTTCTCTTCTATGAACGCTCTTTACCGAGAACTTCGTGCTGAATGGTATGAAAATGCTTGTCAGTCGTCGGAGAAGTGCGTTGTGATAGACGGTGATTTGTGAGTAATAGACGCACATGTGCATACATATGTGCCATATCCGCGCATACTTACTTTCACACTCCGTGATACATCGAGTTCGATCGGCCAGCGAAGCAACTAATATAAGACTGTCCTCTTTTATTTTGAAACTGTATACTCGGTCTGAAGTTTCTTTTTCCTCTGAGAAACACGATGATGAGAGAGGAAATGGTACTTGTAATTTACGACGTTAATCTACCGTGAACGCATTTTCAGATACAAACAGATTGTTCGACGTTCTCGTCGGGATTGTCCCGTAAAACGATCTTTTTCGCGATATTGCTACGAGCGGACCATCTCTCCGTCAAAAGAAAAAAATAAGCCCCATGCAAACAAGATAAATCAGACGAGATAAATCAAACGGAGTGAATTATATATATACGGAGTACTTTGCTCGCCTGTCGACTTCGAGTTAAACGTTCAGAGAAACAAAGAAAGCTGGCGGCTCTTCAGTTGAAACGGAACGGTGCTGTTTTCTTTCTTCGTGAATATAAGAGCGTTCTGTGTAATATCGTATCTCGGAATTTTCTCAAATAAATACGTAAATCGCTAGGATGTTCCACGTCATGATAAAATATAAAATAAATTTTACAAGAAACTCAGTAACAATTATATAAACACAGCGATTGCAAAATAATATTATTTATAGAAATAAAATTATTATTATATTATTATTATTATTAGATTCATGAAGCATTGTGAGCGTCATCGCTCTAGTTTAGGAATCGATCGATTGTAAGGACAAAAGTAGCGTGTTTCCACCGGACTAATCACCGATAATCCAGCATATTGCCGTATCACTGGCCAATTTATGATTATAACGCGGTGCGAAAGTTAACGAGAGCAGTGAGGGTCGGCTTCACTGTCTACGACGTTACAAGCTCGTTTGTTAAACTTAAAATTGATCCTCCCTTCGATGGTAGGAGTGCCGTGCTACATTAATTACAGCGGGATGGCTAACTGGAAAACTGGAAAGGGGATCAGCGGGAATACTTGTCGTTAGAATTAGAAGGCGTTTCGCGCAAAGCGCGGCTTCTCGTGATGGAAGGTTCGAATTTCGCTCACTGCACTTGTGTTAAGAGATCGCTTTGGCATACTTTAGAATATCAAAACGTTACGTGCGATTATTACTGTATGTTGAATTATTTAAATACTCGCGTAAATATTTGCATATTTTGCAATATTACGTCAATTAGAAATTCAATCGAGATTGTTTTTTCTCCCTATTCATTATTATCAAAAACAAAAAACAATTTTATAATTATAATTGCGCGCGTATATGAATGTTTTTCCGTAGTTTTCCGTAATTATGCTAATTGGAAAAATTCAGCTTTGAGAATGGCTTTTTGCCCGTTACTTGATTCGTCGTTATTCGTCAGTCCACTCGTGTCCTCTCGTCAACGTAAAAAAATGACTGTTCGGCAATATATGGTGGATTAGCCACGAGTGCCATCACCGTTGTCGTCGGGTGGGATGACGTGCAACATCGTGAAAAGGTAGAATATATTCCCACAATAGGGAAGGATTTTGCAATTGTATCCTCCAGTCTCTATCCTTATTTGGATTCCATGCAATCGTAGGTACTTACGAGCGCGGATATACCTAACGAGCTCGAGCTGCCGCGCGACCAAGCCGAGGTGCATTCCCGACTAGGGAAAGTTCAAGCTCGTCCTTAACTCGGCGCAAGCTCGTATAACTTCCCATCCGTCGCTCGTCCTCTCGTATAACTTCTGTCCAGAGTTCGTTCCACGGATAAATAGGTATGGGGTACATTTGCATCTCTTCGTTCTATCGTCTCCGGTTATACCTACCATCCGCCCTATATGACATTCTATAGCTGTCCTCATTTTCTACGCTTGTTCTCGCGCGAATACCGCGGCGCGCAGCGCCGGCAAACATCACGCGCTCATTTTTCTGCCCGGCTTGACGGATGCTTCGTCACATCCGTTTTAGTTGCGCAGTTCAGTTCACAAATAAACAAATATTGTTACAGGCGAAGTCGTAGTGAAAAATTACTCCGAGAGTCTTGCGCCATCGTCGCCGCCGCTGCCGTCGCCGCCCGCGCCACGCTTGACTAATGGATGTAATTTTCGAAAGCGCGCGGCACCGTGTATCTAAACACGTGCGGTATGGAAATAATAATCTCCCGGTTATAGTTCAATTCCATTTTGATGTCTAATTTCGCCTTCCAATTTCTGCGTGAATTCGAGATAATTAATGTAATTGCTCGTATTATTATTGTGCGTTTATAATGCACACGTTTGTCAGATTGTATTCAATGTATTGGTAAATTTGCGCGTAACTCAGCAACATTTCCGCTTTCTCGAATTTGCGCATATTCCGCGCGGTGGCGGACGTTCTACGCGCGCTTTCCATTCGCTATAGTTGCAAAAAGCGCATTTCAGCTTAATTGTTAATTAAATAATAAGCGGTAATTTTTAAATACAACATGTTTATATGTTAAAAGAGCAAACATTTACAGTAGTCATGTTGCATTAAATTTTTCGGCAATATAATGCACGCTCTAAAACTACTGCGCAACTCACTCGCTCTATGACGCTTTTTTTTTTTAGCCGCGCACGATATTTTATTCATATTGCGTCACCATCTTTTTCACTGCTGTAATTTTCAACACTTTCCCTATCTGTCGTCAGTCACTTCACGTTACCGCGGTTAATTAGCGAATAAAATGTTCAAAATGTCATGTTCGTTATGATAAAAAATTATATAAAATTTTTGAATTAAAGGCGTTTCTGTTTTTCATCCGTTCAGTTCTACTATACGATCGGTGCGTGTTTTTGCTCTCTTGTTCCTCTTTGACGAATAATAATGAAATTCGGCTATTGTGAAAAGATGGAAATACCTGAAAGGCAACACTTCGAAAGAAAGACTTTAAAACATCACTTATTCAACACGCAATGTGATTGCGTGCGATTCATCGCCAGCATAACTCGCGCGTGATTTCACGCGTACCCTCATTTCCTTCTCGTTTTCCTTCCCTTCAAACACATCATTTTTTATTCATTCCGTAACTTCTCCCCTCCGTCGTTCCCTTTTCTCTCTCCGTCATCATTTTTCGTCGCTCCTTCTCTTCATTTCTCTTTCTCTCTCTCTCTCTCTCTATCTCTATCTTCATCCCGACTTGCCTTGCCTTCCACTTGGCGGCTTCGGCTGGCTTTTTATACTCCGGTCGTTAGGAGCCGGACCGCAAATGTCTCCGCATGAATTCTAATGTTCGACCCTCACTCACCCTCCGCGTCTCTCCTCTCGTCTCCGCCCTGAACTGCCGTCCTCACCCGCGAGCCGGTAATCCCGGCCAGTTTCGCTCTCGTCATCTCCCAACCATTTCTACAAGCGGAATTTGCAGGGAACCGTCGTAACGCGAATACCGCGGAAGTCGTGTGAGACTAGGGGGAGCGTTTTGTCCTGCATTTTCATAAGATTCCGACAACGGTCCGTTAAGGCTAATTGTTTCGTTAATTTATAAGCTTCGCGCTAACGACGGAGTGTACTGTTAATTAATGTGAAATTTTTCGTGGTGTATCATTGTTACGGATGCTGAATTATTTTTTTTCTTTTTCTCTCTCTCTCTCTCTCTCTCTCTCTCTTTCTCACACACAGTTAATCGTAGACTGCTTTTTGCTGAATTATTCGCAAAAACGTCGGACGTTGCCAGAAAACTGGTGCGGCTTATCGAAGCAAATAAACGCGAAATACAGTTTCGCGCATTCACACAATAAAATTAGACTCGCCGGAATCAGAGCGCTTTTATTTTCATTCTCGTTAGCAGCGACAAGCGCTGTAAACGAAAGCGTCCGAAACAGAAGAATTAATCGCGCGCGGGCTTTGTAATTTATCGAAACGCACCACGAAAGAATCGGTTGACACTTGTGTCTCAACTTTCCGATATGAGAGATTTGCGCCGTGCTTTGTCGTCGCGCGAATAATCGCGGTGGTCGTCGCGGCAAAGCCAGCCAACTCCAGTTCTGATAATCCCTGACTAGACGAGCTTGAATCCCTCTCTTCCGACGACTTGGTTTTTTTTTGTTAACGAATCTGCGAGAGACTCGGCGATAAAAATGACAGAACTTTATCAGGCGAGCTGCTCGCGTGCTCGGCCATACTGTCGCTGGCTCGATAACGTGGCTCTCGCTCTTGCTACGCGATTTATGCGCGAGTCCTTATCGCCCCAGCCGGATCGAACGTTTTTTGCTTCATGAAAAATTGGAAAAAATTATTTCAGGCCGGCGCCGGCTCGTATCTCATCTGTCACGGTATCGCGGCTCCATACGTCAATTCCGTCTCGTTATAATGACACGTTTTCTGTCGTCATGAGCCATAACGTGTATCTCAGTATTAAGAAAATTTGTTAATCCATCGAAGAACACTTATAATCTATTTTTATTAACATGTCGTCTTCAATAATAATAAAAGTTTTCATTTTGCAATGTTGCGACGCTGCATTTATTGATAGAAGAAAATTTAGAATAAATGAAAGGATATGTTAACTGTTTTTTTTTGTTTTTTTATAGATTTGATAATATTTTCACTCAAAAGCATAGTAGAAAAGATAATTAAACCGATAGTTTTTTATTATTTTTATAACGATGCGCATTATCGTCAAGATTTTTTTCAATAACTGGAATTTTTGCAAAAAGAACAAGTAAGAAAAATGCACGTTATTATTTAATGACCAGAAATTAATAGAGGTTGACTGTTCGATCTATGCACGCGCGTGCTCGCACGATTTATTCCTCTTACAGGTAATCGCAAAGACGACCATTTTCTCGACCATTTTTCCGCCCATTTGCCGCACCATTTTTTCCCGTCGTACCTACCGGCTCGAATGAAGACAAACGCGGCACGGGAGACAGCGATGCGATACACATATATAAACGCGTATGTATGTACCGCGTGTGTATGCACCCATATATATATATATGTGTATGTATATGTATATGTATATGTATATATGCATATATATATATATATATATATATATATATATATATATATATATATATAT
>QVOA01005590.1:0-49563 GCA_014825685.1 Pseudomyrmex cubaensis | reverse complement strand
TATATATATATATATATATATATATATATATATATGTATATATATATCGATAGGAGAAAAGCGAGATAATGGCCGGCCGTTTGAAAAATAGAATGATCAAGAGGTTTCCGCGGCTTTCCCTATGCGGTCCGGTCGCGTGTACTGCTGACGTCGTTACATTCTGATAATGCACGGCAATGGTAGCGGCAGCAACGGGTACACAAAGCGGAGCTGCACATCTACGACGAGCCAAACACACAGCCACCCACCCACACAAGCATGTAAATACGTGCACATGCATCCGCATACCTATATCAGTGCGCATCGACCCCGTTCTACACTTCTACCCGGACCGACACAACAGCATGCGCCGAGAACCGCACCGATAATTCAGGGGGATTTTTCTTGCGGTTTGCAGCACGAGTGCGCCGGGTGCGTTGTTCGCGTTGTTCGGACGTATAGAACCGATCGCGTCGCCGGACTCGTCATAATTTTGTGTTTTCGACAGTAATAACGACGTACAAAAAATATAGGTGACGATGCGAAGTTACAAAGCCACGAGTTCGAATCGCGATGGTGTGTGCGTGTGTTTGTTTTTAAATATCACTGTGTTTAAATATCATTTATTTCTTGCAAAAAATCGACGAGTCTTCATCTCTCGAGAATATATCGTCGTTTTAAAAGGTCCTACCTCTCCCCGACGAGGGAGGATCTTCTAAGAGTAAAAGAGGTCGTTATCTGATCGAGAAGGCCGACAGATATTCCTGTTACTGGCTCAAAAGTAATCGACTGCGATAATTGCGCGCCGCGTCGTATCCTGTACACGTCGATGCGCGCATAGGGCCCTACGATAATCAGCGAGGAAATAATAATGCGGCCGTGTTGCGCATAGCTAACGAGACGAGTCAATTATATTAATTAATTTGCCTAACTCGGTCGAACGAACGAATGGTTCGGCGTCTCTCGCTCGTCGCAAAACCGCCTATTCGAAATCGAGAGACTTGTAATTGGGAAGAATCCGGGAAAAGAGGTCGGCGCCGCGAACACGAAGACAAAAAGGAAAAAGATAAAGAACGTGTATTTAAAAACGCGGTTTTCATCTTCGTTCTTCCTATCGAGCGCATGCGACGTTCAATATACATATATATATATATTGTACATGTACACATATAATCTACCTGATGTAACACAGCCAGCTGGAAGTACGTGGGAGTACGCGCGCGGCCCTGGACTATAATTCTATGCGCTATTAGCCGTTTAATTATAAAATTGTGCATAGATTAATTGGCTCCCGTAATGGCCCTAACAATGCGCAGACATATTGTGAGAGAACGAAAGACACGAAGGAGGAAAAGGGGAGAGAAAGAAAGAGAAAAGAGGGGAATGTAACACAAAGAACGCAGAACTTGATGAAGAAAGAGGAATGAGAAGAAGAAATATGTGTGAGATAATAAAAAAAGAGAGATGGAAGCGGAAAAAGAGCCGTTATTCATATTTATTTCCTCTGTTCGCTCCTCCCAGCTCCTGGTTGTGCGTTGCCATGCGCGTGGTTTCTAACATAAGCTTTTAATATCTATGCGCTCGTGTTAACTGCACGAATACACAAATAGGACTCGGTGAAGTCCTCGCATAAACGTGCTTTCTTTCTCTCCCTCTCTCTTTCTCGTAGCTCTCGAAAAGCGTTGTGAGAGATTTATTCGAGAGAAAAGAGTGTTCCTTAGCTTATTCTAGTTGAGGAAAAACATTTTTATACGTGTCGAAACTTGACGAAAACTCGCTTATCGCCTTGCAACCGATTCGGTTTATTTCGCAAATGATTAACGCTACTGCACATTCAATATCGCTCAACCGAACAAGATAGACCGAAACTCATCGGTCGATTACTTTTGTTACACCAAATGAATGACAATTGTCTTCTTTTTTTTTCTCATTCTCTCGATCCTTTTTCTCTCTTTATCTCTTTCTCTCTCTCTTTCTCTGTCTTTTTATCTTTCTTTCCCTCCGTACTCATATCTGTTTGGTAATTGTATCGTTTACAGCAGCTGGCAGGCTGCTCTCGGCCTTTCTTCCCGTTCCGCATCCTATACGGGGAATTGGGCCGCCAGTGCGATATTATAAAGGCTCGCATGATCCCATTGTTAGCATTACTTTTCATCGAGATGTACGCGCACGTTGTGTTGCCACCGCTCTCTCTCGTTCTCTCTCGTGTATGTATATATGCTTGTAGACTCCCCCACGATACGTGCATACGTACATGTGTGTCTCTCCATTAAATCTGCTTGTCGATTAATCCCATACCTAACTGAAAACCAAGTCCGCGCGTTTGCTTTCTCCGTGCACTACTAATACTATCGTGAGAATAATTCAAGCAACTCCAATCGATGAAAACTGCAGCAAAAGAGAGACAGAGACAGAGAGAAGGACGGATAAATCTTGAACTTTATAATATAAATTAACGGTGTGTAATCTATTATCTTTTTCTTACTGATAAAGAATAAAAACTTTTTATGTCTCTCTTCTTTTTCGATTCGAAGACAGTTTAATTACATTGATAGTCAAAATAACTTGATAAGATTCAAAGAAAAGAGCAATGAACCACTGAGCGCGAATAACAATAGAATACACAAAATGTCTGTGAAAAATATGATAATTGATTAACAAAAACAACAATTAAATAACAAAAACATTGGATTATTTTTCTTTTATTTTGTTACTCTTAATTATATCACTTTAGCAAGGCTGCAGAATAATTCATCGAGTTGTTTAATTACTTGTCGCGTCACACTCGGAAAAAATCGGAGCGATACGAGGGAGGCAAAATGCTTCTCATTTGCGGAGTCTTATTTGCCGCTCTTTAAGTACCGGACCAGCGGTCACTAATCTCTTCTTACAATCGTTCTTAATTTACGGAAATTAATTGAAAACACAAATATTCTGCGCGAGAAGGAGGGGGTGCTTTCTTTTCCCAGCATCCATCCAGGCCGTCGTACGCCCACGATAGCGTCCGCCATCACCACCCAGCCTACTCCCGCGCTTCGCTCGTAATTCTCGGTAATTAATAATCTGCAACAAGTAATAATAAAGCCAGTAATCCGACTGCGCGCGGCGCCGCGACCGAGCAGCGTTCTTAATTCTGGATAATTAATGCAAAGACAAACAAGAAGGATTAAAACCAAGCTACCCCCGCACCTACCTCCTCCCTCTCTTCTTTCTCCCGTTGTTTCTCCATATTTCTCCCTCTTTTTAACGCTGCTTTTCTTGCGCTCTTCGTTCTAATAACGTTTCGAAAGATGGCCGACCGACGTGATCGTATCGAAAGTACAAACCTGCCACTTCTTTATTGTTTCTTTTTACATTTACGTCCCTCCTCCGAAAATTCATCATCGTTTAAAACACGCGATTATAATTTTCGTTGCCTTATCGAAAGCTACATCCGTAACTTGTTAAATATATTTTTCCAATTATCGTTCTGTATTATTGTAATTATTAAACTGTGAACAATGGCCGCTCGATCAACATAAATTCAAAGTGAAATGTTCGAATGTGTTGTATTTTTTACCGTTCACAAGTGGTCGGAATCGCGAAGCGATTCAACGTCTGAACGATCGCGCTGCGTAATTTAATTGCACGGGTCCGGAGTAATTAACAAGAGCATTAATTTGCATTTACGCGGCGGTAAGAGAGAGAGAGAGAGAGAAAGAGAGAGAAGAAGAAGAGAGGGACGTGTTTTGGCTGCGCATGCAATGATAAAGTCACAATATTATTATCGCGATCTGCATCGTCTGCCGGCCGTCTGCAAGAGACGAGATCGTTTCTCGAGGACGATGGGAACCCATGTACGGTACGCCCCAGAAAGAAGAGGAGAGCTCGGTGAGCGAGGGAGAGAAAGAGAGAGAGAGAGCAGGATGCGAGCGGGCCCATGGCTATAATCACGAGGCCTCTTGATGGCGAGATACAAATGCAAGTCATTCGGGGGCCTCGGTGTTGTATCGCAATGGCGCCAGGCTCCCGTTCCGCGTTTCCCTTTCGGCGTTAGCCGATGTGTTCTCTATCATGCAGTATATTTGATGGAGATCCGAAGAAAGGCTCTCAATTTAAAGCGTTAAATACAGGACTGTTGCACTGATATGGCGCTGGTATTTTATATTTCCTGCTACGCCGTTAGCGCACATTCTCGCCAATCACGATGAATCGATGAATATACGGCCCGATCGAACTGTGAGAGAGCTTATTTCTCTTTTGTCGTTTTACTTCTCTTTCTCTGTTGCACAAATCATAAAAATATCGATTTATTATATGTATAAGTATAAAAGAGTGTGAAGATTTACGAAAATTTGCCAGTCAAATTTTTGTAAATTTCAATAGCTTATATCATATATTTAGATAAAATGAAGTTAGCACGTGCCACCTGACGGTTAAATATAAGCTCTCGATTTTCATAGATCTTATCGCGAGTTTCAAAATGGAAGAGCAAAATCCTCCCGTTGACAGAAACAAGTTCCTAATAGGGGCGACAATCTCCTGTTTGGCAGTTGCGCATTCAGGAGAGTATCTCAGAGCATCCTGCGTCTAGTAAATTTCGAAATTATCTGCAATCGTCATCGTAGTGCTCGAAAATCGTCGATTTGTTGACACTTTTATCAGGTGTCATGAATTTTATCAATATTTCGATCAAATGGAATTTGTATGAGAAAAACATAGGCTAAATCAACTTCGAGTCAAATTCTTGGCTCTTTCTTCTTTTATTAACATCAACAATTAGTCCACGGTTCTGTGCAGAATATGCGTGGAATCGCCTCGGGAAAGAGGAGGGAAATACCAAGCGCGTTATTCGGAAGCAGGATAAAAGCGGTGCCGTACCGACGGCGAGCGATCGCGACTAGGTATGTTTTTCGCGTTGAGAAGAGAGTAGTTGCGCGTTCACGCATTTTTAATATCGACCTCCGCACGTCACAAAGACAAAATCGATTGTTTCTACGCTGAGCCAGTGACCCATATTTAAAGCAGCTGATTGTGCTGGCGTCAGGACCCACGCGAGTCCCGAGTTTCGTTCTTTCCCCTCGACTCACCCTCGTTGCGACCACCCTCGTAAAGAACTATCCCCAAGAGCTCATCCTTCCCACGCTCTCTCTTTCTCTCTCTCTCTGTGTGTGTGTGTTGCTCGGTGGGACTAAAATATAATACTCACCGCGAGCGAAACAAGCGATCTCTTAATCCTTTCGTGGATTCGCCTATCGTTAACTCAGATTTAATAAAATCGTTTCTGCCGAAAGAATAAACGTGCGTGTAATATTGTGTCGTCCAACTCGAACGTAAATTTGCAAGTGAGTTAATCAAAAATTAATTCCAACCGCCTATTCCTCGCTATTAGAGAGATAAGATAAAAATCTGAAAGACTTGAAGAGAAAAACAAGAAGCTTATATAGAATGGGAGTACGTAGTAAATTATAATTAAGTGCCTCTTCCCAATCGATATTTTCCGTTATGGATTCCTAGTATATTGCATTACGAAAAATATTCGGCGCAGGCACACCGCAGCGGCGTCGGGCCTCTTAACCATCTCTCCTCTCTTGGGAGACACGTTTAAGAATCCCACGTTTCTACATGCAATCGCGTGTTCACGTCGAATAAGCCATGCCTCGATGGAGGCGAGTCTCGTGGTGGACGTGTCGTGCTACCGGCGTCCTAAGTTTCCTCCCCTCTCCTCCAGGTACATTCTTACGGCAACGTTTTATATGCGGCCGCAGATTCAACGAAATCGATCCGAGAGAGGGTTAGTACGAAAATTCCTTCTTTCATATCTCATATTGCCTACTTCGGTATTATCGTGATCGCTCATTTCCGATAGCGGGGATTCGCATTAGACGATTAGACATTCTCCTCCTCTTTCTCCGCTTTCGCAATACCTTTGTGTGTGCGTGTTTGCACGTATCAGGTTTATTATCGTTGACAATTTATATTCATATTGTCATTTTTGTGTACGAAGGAGGTAAACCGCTTGTCTCGCCGCGTCGCTCATTCGAGTATAAATGTTGAAACGCGCACAGCTCGCAAGTAGGTATATCCCGGTTTGATTTACACGGTATAGAATATCCGGTATATATATCACATATATATATATACACAATATATATATATATATATATATATATATATATATATATATAATTAATGAATGATTGATCGGTCGGAAATGATATGGAAAACATTTCAAAAACGTTTCGAGCCAAATTACGTAGTCCGCTGTTTCAACCGTTCGAATTATTAATGATTAACTCTCTTTCTCTCTTTCTTTCTCTCTTTCAGTTGGGATATCTCAACATAGGCAGGTAACCATTGATTTGACGATATTTAGACGGAACACAAAATTACAAATAGGTGTATGTTTATCTATCGCGGCATGAGAAAATTTCTCGAGCTATGAAAGAAAGTGGTCATGCGGCAGCGTATTACGCAATCGCCATAATTACTGGCGTCGGACGGTGGTTATATTGCTCTGTCGTCGTCGAGGAATGCCGAGGTTTGAACGAATTTCAAGTTTTCATCGGAGTTCGCGCGCTTGAGAATCGGTCGGTTGTGCGCGAACTGCACGAAAGGCGGCCCTCTTCCGCCGTTGGCGGCCTGTCACAACGATACTCCGTAATTTCAAGTGATTCGTGGACGACGTCAGCAAGCATATCGCACCCCCTTTTGCGAGAGAGGGTTTTCGTGCGCACGCTAGCCACTCCAACTCGTTACACACGGTAATTAAACGACGCACGAGACCACCCGAGGAGTCTAGGTGGCAGTTACAACTTGGGTGTTTAAGAGAAATCAAGTCGTTGTTAAAACTCGTGCACACACTCCGCGCGCGCGACTCGAACTGCGCACTTATACATATACACATATATTCGGATTGATTGCGCAAACGTTGCGCAATTAGCATTTTAATCGCGATTTAATTTACGGCGTGTGTTTTCTTTCTTCATTTGTTGTCAAACTTTTGATTAGTATCTTATGAAAAAGAATTATTATATTTAATTGAGATCTAAAGAGCTTCATATATATATATATATATGATATACGAATTATTTGGCAAAAAGCGAGAAATCGGTGAGGATGGCGCGACTCGAACGAGGCCGTCTGTGTTTGGCTCGCGTGCCGTTCGAGTTTGGCACAACGTCGCGCGTCAATCAAAAATGGGGTAGAGCTGCTCCTATAGTAATGATCCCTGCACTCGATGTCGAGTCGATCTTACGTACATGGACGCTTTGATATACCCTGTGATATATCCTTGAAGGGTGCCCAGGCTGCGAGTCGTCAGCCCCAGTCAGCCCAGTCAGCCAACTCGAGTCAAGCGTTTGCTGGTTTGTCGGGCCAAGCGAGCCGAGCGGGTGAAGCGAGGAGGAGCCATCTTTACACGCGTGCGGTTCGCTCGCGTGATGCACGCATGCCACCTCTTTTCTCTCCTTGGTATTCCTCTTGCTCCTACTTCCTTCTATAGGGCTTGTCGTTTCTAGTTCTCTCTCTTTCTCGCTCTCTTGTCCCTTCTTCTCGTTTCCACACGTCTTCTTTCTGACAATCGTTTCCCGCCTCCGGTTTACGTGCGACCGTTTACGCGCTTTCGTTCGTGTAGCAAGCCGCTCGAATATGTGGGCTTACGGGATAAATACCGCGCGACCGGGGAGGAGGAATATCGATCGAGCGAGTTACGCGGGAATCCATGGCGGAGTTAGTGCCCCTAGGTTCTTGATGGTCTTCATGGCTATCGCTGACGATGCAACAGAGAGAAAAGGTAGGGATGTAATCGACGATAACTATTATCGATCCGCGCGGCGCGCGGACCTAGATTGGACGGTGATCCGTTTACCCGAGTTGCGCGCCCATTTGTGTATAAGTTGCTGGTGTACACTTTGCTTAAGGTTTCGTTCTTGAGAGAATCGGCTATATATCCGCGAAGCGAGTGAGGGATAGAAAAACGAATAATCTACACGCGCGTGTGTTGATTTGTGTGTTTTCAAACTGCGCGCATGACATGTCGCAAGCAACGTAACTTCATTCCGTGTCAACCCGTGAATTCGAGAGTCATTAACGCGCTGAGAACGCCACGTCACCCACACATCTGGGTGACGAGTAAGTTCTCCCCGTTCGCAGGTGACGTTCAAGTAAAACAAATTTCACCAAGAATTTGTGTGTGCAAAATTATTTAACAATAACAATTCGATACGTCGCGTTAAAAACTTGCGATTTAGGCTCCCTCGTAGCAAACATTTCTACTGAGCGTTCGCAACGTGTTGAATTTTCACAGGAATATTCTCACAATTCGAACAATGTCAGATTTACGAAAAAACGCGAAGACATGTCTCGGATATCGACCTTCTTTTTTCGAATCAATTGTAACAAAAACATGTGACTTCCATCCGGTGTCTCAACACGTTGATGACGTTTGTCAGACAACGTTTTTATTTTGCACGCGTAATTTCTAATCACTCGTGATCAGCAACTGTACTCGAACAAATAAGTTTCTTGCTATCATCGGATAGGTTTTCGTACGATTAAGGTTTCCATCGTGTGGATAATTAATTCGTGTTTTTCCGCCATCTTAAAGATTGCTTTTCTTCAGCGTCGAGTTGTGTTTGCGCAATCTTTTTAATTTTTTCACTGTATATCCTTAAGCGCGCGCGAAAGAGAGAAAGAGAGAGAGATAAGGACGAATAATATGTAATTATATTATTGTTCGGAATTAGCTGCCAACCGTTACACACAGTTCGGAGATCCGAGAGCAACCGAGGTGTTATTAGCGCTTGACATTGATACATCCGACCAACATTGTGCTCGCATTGGCGTGGATATCGCGTTGTATATCGTTCGCTCCGCTACATCCGATTTGTGTTCGTCGATCGCGACGATTTCACGGGCAAATGGTGTTTGTCGCTTTGATAAAAAAGATACTTGATAAAGAGACTCGCGTGATAACGAGTCACGATCGATCGAACATGGATTAAAAAGTAGGACGTTATACGCTGTATTGAGTACCGGACACAGTCGAATGTACTTTGATAATTTGAGAATAGCAAAAAAAAAAAAAAACATTGATCAGTCTCGGGTTACCGTCAATTTGCGACAAATGTTAATATTTTAAGGATACATAAAGTTGTGCGATGATCATCTTTTCAGTCGAGATAAACAAAACAATATGTTCGAACCGAGCGTCTTAAGTTCTCTCGAACGTGTTGCACGGCTTGCATCGACGAGCGCGGATGCATAGGCATGTAATTACGCGGGATTCTGGTTCTCGAAAGCGCGCGTTCGCTATTTATCAACGTCACTCATTACGGCGTCTTCTCGAGATTGGAGATTTCCCGCGGCAAATGCGGAGAAAACGCAAGCGACGATCAATCGATTTGATTGTCACAGTCTTGATAAAAAGAAACGAGCCGATTCCGGGTGATTAAAACAATTTGCACATATTCGGACATTTGCACATAATCATTGGAAATGTGATAGATATTTGAAGAAAAAAGAAATTAAAAGACGAAGAATAGAACAGATTTCCTGCCCAGGGCTTGCGAGAACAAAGATGCATTTACCTATCAATTTGCTCCTATTGACGTCTTCCAATTAGTCGCTTGCGAAACACCCGAGTCCCGAAATGTTAAACGCTTTGGTTTCCGATAACATTACGATATGTACGATATACACCGCGAGACGTCAATCTCAACAAAGGCCAACGATCGGGACGCAATCATGCCGCGCGAATAAATTATAGGATGATTCTGCAGAATCGTGACGTTTTTTTTTTTTTTTTTTTTTTTTTTATAAAACTGACAATCGTCGCCGAGAGAGACGCTCACCGCGAGCGCACGTGCAGTGAGAAGTGCACTCGCGAGAAGATGAGATTCCTCCCTTCCTCCCGCCTGCGAGCGTCTTGGACGATTATTATCGCCCGACACACAGGCCATAAAGTACATTTTAATTCGCGCGCACATTGCGCGCGAGATAAGAGACCGCTCGACATAGTTGAACCGAGCGCGCCATGCGTGCTCGAAAGGAGGTGTGTAATACACATACACACAATGCGCCGAGCGAGTTCGCTTTTCGCAGGACAATCAGACTTGCAAAAACGGCCACTTTAATTGGGACCGTTTTAATCGCGCGGCGCAATGATGATTAATCGCGAAGAGGGATATCAGGTGCAATCTGGAGTATTATCTCTGGAATGGTGTGTGCGCGAAAACCGGACCGTAAGATAAATCGCCAGACGTCCTCGGAATATCGGCGACCGCGCTACACGCCTAGAAAATGATCGTAACTTAAACTCTCCTCTCGCGAAAACCTTCTCTTGTGTGCGCAAGAACTCGACTCGTTGAATTATTTATCCATCGATAGATGATAGATACCGAACTCGCGCCGCGCGCACACGCGAGAGGAACCATATGACGCGTGCCCCTTAAGCGCATCTCTTCTCTTCGCGAGTATATATTGCCGTTAACTTAATACACGCGGTTTCGTTCGTTAACCACACGTATGTAAACGCACGAACGAAACCAGCCTCTCTCTCTCTCTCTCTCTCTTTCGTTGACTCGATCGTATCTCACGTCGCTCGAGGAGTTTGCTGCGGCGCGCGCGCGCTGCCCGCGGAAATTTCACTATTGTATAAACTTGATCTCTCTCCCCGTGTGTGTCGGGGGATTCTATACACACGCGGGTGTATTTACGGGAATATTACGCGCTCGGCCAATTTTGGATATGAGAGCGAGCTAAAGAAAGCGAACGCAGAAATAGGAGAGTGTAGAGGTATTTTGTGATTCTCCTTTTCCATATCGCTCTCCGCGGCCGTGGAAAACAAGCAGTTTTGTGGGCTACGAATATATACGTATATATATATATAAAACATATATATACGCACGCTTCTGTTCTCTCTTTTCTTGTTCTTTTCTTACGACTTTTTCTTACGCCAGGCAAAACCGCACCATCTGCCCGCGTCTCTTTTTCCCGAGGCCCGATTTTTCGTTTTATTTCTCCGTCGCGCGTTAAACGGAAGATACTCGGTTTTGAATTGCGCGACTGGCGCAACATTTCTCAATTGAAACATGAGTCGCAACAGTTACAATTTAGAACACGAAGAAATATCCTGCATCACAGACCGACAAATCGTCGAAATATCAGCGCGGTAAGACGCCGCGCGGTTCGAGTTCCTCGAGGCCAGGGATACATGTCGAACCGGTTCCAAGAGCAGTCTCGGCCGCGTCTACCCGCTGGAAACATATGTCTCAGCGACGCGACACGATTTCCCCCTTCGCCTTTGTCCGGCGCTTTGTGCACTCGCGCGCGCGTTCTCCGATTTTATCAGTCCGATACTCATAATTCGCGCGTTGCATGCGTATCTACTCATCTTGGCCCGAAGTCTTCCGCGCGCACCTATATAATATATGCGGTACTTCCCCTTTTCGCGCTGCTACTTTTATCGGATTCCAACCACGAACGTACGCCGCGCATATATCATCCGCTCGATTCGGCACCTAATGGCCGTTTCGATCTCGGACGTGTGTCCCTTTTCCTTCTTCGAAATCGTCTCTTCTCTGTTTTCCGCGGCGAGTTTCCTCGCCCGAATCTTCTCTCGTACGCGCGGTGTGAAAATATTTTTTTTTTTATCGGATAACGTTGTGTTCGAAGTTGACAACAATGAGAAAACGAAGACATATGTACATTTTTTTTTTTCGTTTTGAGAAGCGCCGATTACGTCCTAATAGATGTGTTTCATCGGGCGGACGAGTCGAGATGGGCCGCTCTCTATTTCGCGACGAAAGGATCCGGACAAGTGGCCGGGAGGAAGAGAAAAGGTGCCAGGTCGATCGAACGAAACTGCTGCTCCGGGCAAACAAGAAGCCGGCTGCTGTTCGCCGGTGTATACGCAACATAGTAGCGTAGAGAATGAAAAGACCGGGGGTGCATCCGAGCATAAAGCGGGAGAGCGAGCGAGATATTGCCGGTCGAGGGACACAAAGCGAAAAGAGATTCAACTGGCGATCAGATATCGACGAAATCGAAATGAAAACCAAACAAGCCCACCTCCCGCCAACTCGGTCCGCATCCGTTCTCCTCTCGCTCGGGCATCGATAATTGATAGAATAAATTAAATCATTTGTCTTGGTGGGAAATTAAAAAGGTAATTTATATACACGGATAGCCGGGGCGTACCTGGGTCGAGCTTCGACTGAGAAAAGAGAGGGAGATTCTCTCGGAGAAACGCGAAGGAGTAAGAGAAAAAGAGAAAGAGGGAGAGAGAAAGAAAGAGAGGAAGGAGACACACACCTACACAACGTTTTGTTTCATCGTTGGAGCATTAGTAGACGCGCCGTAGAAACCGTTCTGCATCACTTCGGAGAGTTCACCACGAGTGATGGTGATCACCGGAGGAAGAGAAGAAGTGTGGCGGATGTAAGACAGAGAGATGTATATGCAAAGAGAACGGAAAGAAAGAGAGCGAAAGGATGAGAAAAGAGCGAGAGAATACGCGATGGATAAATCGTTTTGTTTTTAACTCGCTCTTTCGATTTATTCCTCGCTGATGAATCAGATGTGGCTTTTTCTCTTTCTTTCCCCAACCGAAGGCGAGATTACTTTTGTGGGCGGGTCGCTTTCTGTCAGTGCCTCCGAGGTTTACCATCCAGATATAAAGAGAAAGAAGAGAGAAAGAGAAAGAAAGAGAGAAAGAAAGAAAGAAAAAGAGAGATTCTCTCTCATGCTTTACGTTTGGTCTGTCTCTCTACTACGTAAGCAATTCTCGCGCTCCCGAGAGTTCTTCCCTTCTACCCTTCTTGTCTTCCTGATTTGATGTAAATTGGAACATGAGAGAGTATAGCGATGGTACCGAAACCCTCTCTCGCGCGAGAGGTATCAGATACTCCCGAGAACGTGTTTCAATCTTTAGCGTTGTACTTCAGCGGCGCAAACACACAATTCGCGTAGAATTGTTTATTTTCAACAGGTAGTATCAACGGAAATTTGAAAGTCAAATAAATTACGCGTCGAAAGACTTTCTTCCTTCTCGAAGTTTCGTTTTTCCTTATCATCGCGTCATCGATTACAAGCTGTCATTTTGATATAAATTTTCCCGCCGCTGTTTCCAATTCTCTCGGTAAATTCGTAGTGAAAGGTCGCTCGAAAGGTTAAAGTGAATCGATAAACGACGAATTTTATTCTCCTCAAAATACACAAGCGAGATGCGAATCTCGCTTATTAAGAAGAAATAAATTCACGGTTCAACAAGGATCGTAAAATGGTCAGGCGGAGCGCTGCCTCCTACAAGGCTTCTCGACAGAGGCGGTCTCGAGGCGCGCGAGCTCACGTGTTTGAAATTACAATAAATATCGAGCGCCAATTAGGAGGGATGTTTTCACAGATGATACGCGCGTCTAATATGTACCAGCCGTGATGTAGCAGCGAGGAGGAAAAATGGACGGAGGAAGAGAGAAGGAAGAGAAGTCGTATCGCCGCGATACTGTTGTCATCATCATTATCATCGCACACTCTCCTGAACGCACTCGGGCAAACGCGGCGCCTGAGACGATATTGGTTTAAGCGTATCACATTCCCCGCGATATTGCCGATAAATAACGCGAGAGAGAAGCTTCCTAAACGTTTGCGAAACGACGACGACGACGACGACGATGACGACGGAGGAGGACGATCTTCGTCCGGTTTTAAGGAAGAGAAAGAAGGGGACTGTACGGCCAGGTCGGAGCAAGAAGGAGTTATACGTGCAAGAAAGAGAATAACGAGAGCTCTGCTTTGACGGGGCCCCGATGGTCGGCCATAGCCCGGGCTGTCTGTTTTCTCAGGCAACAACAGAAAACGAAATATATGCGCGCGAAACGCAACACGTTCTCTTTCTCTCTCTCTCTCTTTCCCTCTCTTTCTCTCGCTCTCTTCCTACTTTTCTTCATTCTGAATCTTCTGCTTTCTGTCTATCCGCAATATCGCGCCGCGTCTCGTCTTCGTTTTACCTTCGTTCTATTGGGATGCAAAACGCGAATGAACATGCCGGTCGTTAAATTTGATCTTCAACCGCTGACACGGACTCTAAGAAAGATGATAGGTGTAATGATATCTCTCTCTCCTCTCTCTCCTGTGCGTTATTTAATACAACATTTATTATCGAACATTGTATTACCGACACGACAAAAGCGCACGAGGATACAACAAACCAATACATATAATTAACGTTTGGACTCGAGCGTCAAGTTGTTGACGTGCGCGATGATACACGCGGACGGATGAAAAAAAAAACAAAAAAAAAGTGTTGGCGAGAGAGTGTCGACGGAATGACTTGATACGGGACGGTCTCTCGCGTTTATATGAGCGCGCGAGTAGGAAAGCAATATCGCACGAAAAAGCTAAAGAGCCGGGCGCGCGCAACAGGAAAAATAAAGAGCCCGCGCCCTCGAGAAGCGGCAGCGAAGGACGATTTGTTCGCGCCGCGGGAGTTCGGCTTAACGAAAATAAGCTAACTTCTCACATAATTCACTGGGGACTTGGTCCCGGTGCCTAAGGGCTCCTCTTCCTCCACCACCACCTCCTTATCCTCCTCTTCCTTCACGAAACAACCGAACGAACGAACGAATACAAATAGAAATCATTAATGGTTTTGTTTCGAGACCTCGTGAGTTCTCTCTCAGTTCCGAGCCAAGATGAAACGATAATGATTCGTTAATGATTATACTCGTGCCCCTACGTTGTTGTAGTCGCCACGGGAATTCGATTTTCCGTTCGTAAGGTGTAAACGTAAGAGACAGACATCGTGAGTGCAAGATGCTTCTTGGCTGCGGAACAATCGGGATTTCACGCGGATCGAACAACATTCGTCTCGACCGAAACATTGAGCTCACGGTACGTAACAGACAGAAAGGAAGTCAGCAGGTAGCTAGGCACTTAAAAAAAAAAAAAAAAGAAACACCTCATCGCGTCGGCTTTTCTCAACGCGAATACGTACTTCGAAAGTATTTTAAACTGCGCGCATTTAATAAACGAGAGGCACACACAAACACGCGCTGCATGTGGCCTTCGTGATAATTTCTCCGTGAATGGATCTGTCCTCGTTTGTTACAGTGTCAATTTAATCTCGGTTCTTCATTATCGGATTATATCACGCGTTCATTTAGGTTAAATATGTAATATATGATATGTGTAACAATAAGATTACAACTACGTAAGAGATTTTTTCTGAAAACAATATCTGATTTCTTTAAAAGTAAATATAAAAAACGCTTTGAGCGCTTTAAAACATTTCGCGCGCTTTTCGCTTCGGCTTCTCGACTTTTGTACATCTGAAAATGATCGCTGGATATATTCGGGCATACGGTCGTCAACCGTGGGGGCCTGCGAAGTAGCGTACGCGCGTGAAAGCATTTCTTCTCAGCAGCCAGTTGGAACGTATGTAGCGGTGCGGAGAGAGCGTCGTCGTATCGATCAATGACAAAAATGTTTCGAACAATACGACCCCGTTTCTTTATTATAGTCATCAGTCATTCGGTATAAATATTAAATTCGCTAAAAAAACTCGCGTCGACGGGGCCACGGGGAGGTGGGGTCGAAATTGCACCGTCAGCCTGCGGCATAAAGAATACATGAGAGAGCAGCTGACCGATATCGTCGATCGGGGAGGGGTGTGTCGATCTCCGTGGATTCTGTACGATCTGAAATCAACTTTTGCGATTGCTATCTGATAAAAAGGGATTGCGCGTTGTCACGACGCGCACACAAGGAGAGACGGAAGCTCAATTTTTTCTCTTTCTCTTGCTATATGTAAGTTGAGTTTTATTTAAAAAAAAACATCCCGTGTAATTTAAATTAATATGTGAGTTAAATTAAATTCTAGTGTGTATGTGGTTTTTCTATCAAAATATAAATTGTTTTTCGTCAGAATGTGCCGAGTTTGAGATTTCAAAGAAGCGCTTTAAAGGAGAACGTTTCGCTTATATCGAATTCTCGACAACTTATTGTCGCTTATGTGCAATAACACTCGCAATAGATTCCGGTATCCGATCTCAGTAGTTCGCGATTCGTTGCGCTAACGGATGAATCGAGTACGACGATAGATTTCTCGATGGTTAGGAGGTCCCGGTAAATTGTATCTAAAAGCAACTGTCGCGTCTCTCCTTCACACCGAGTCCTCTCGAGACGAAGGGGAAATCATTGTGGCCGGCTAGGAACAAAAGAAATTTCAAAAGAAGTAGCCGAGGGAACCCATTGTCGTGAGAGAAGCTGTCGTTTAGCGTTCGGTAATGAAGAATATTTGAGAAAGAGAGAAAGAGCGAGAGAGAACTCAAGAGGGGAGGATGCAAAGAGCGCTTCCGAGAGAGGAAACAACGAACGTGTCCAGACCGCAACTATAAACGCGCGTTCTTGTTCAAGCACCTACGAGAAGAGCACTTCGGACATTACCGGGAAGGATAGCAGGATGCCGGCTGTTCTCTCTTGTCTCGATTAGACAATACAATCCTTTGCGATTAACAGCTTCGTAATTATTTCAAACGCATCAGAATGGATCGCGTATCGTTCGCGCCGAATCAAAAACTCCCCATCACTTTCTCTTCATCTTGGATATTTAATCACGCGTTTCGGAGTGGACCAAAGCCCTCACTCAACTCTCTCATTTTTACTATTGCGGTTTTCGAGTTCGAGTCGCGCAAAAGTCTTCGGTGTGTTTATTCCGCGACGCGATCAACGTACGTTTCTACGTGCGTTTCCCCGCGATAACCGGGGATTTCACAGCGGCCGATGATGGCGGGAACACATTGAACCGACCTCGCTCGAGAAACGACGCACCGTAATCGTTTCAGATAGAAAACAGGAAGCGCGCGAGGCGCCTTGATCGACGAGCAGATGAGCGAGCGAGCGAGCGAGCGAATATATATGTTCCTTCTCCAGCGTCTAACGCTAGGCAACACGCTAAATAATCGCTTCTGTAGGCATAAGCGAGCACAATGGTACTCGGCATTAATTAACGTACAAATTAGCATCGCCGGGGTTAGCGAACAGCAGTGATTACGTTTTAATGATACCAAAGCCGTCAGCAGCGACCGCTTGCGCGATTCTTCGCGTTTGTGTGTGCGTTTCAGCAGCACAGGATACAGAGATATACCCCGAGAATCACCTGTCCCGCGCTCTGTTTTATTTTTCTCGGGTTTTTTTTTTTTTCATTAAGGGACACGGTTGCGCACCGAGAACGAAGAGAGAGGGGGAAAGAGACAGACGGAAGTGAATAAAGAAGAGAAGGGAAAAGAAAAGGAGAGAAGAAGAGACGGAGAAACAAAGAAAGAGAATTAACATATAAATTAAAATTTTATGAAACTCGAAAACTTGGAGAGAAAAAAGGAAAGAATTTTTCTTGACTTTTATTAGTTTTTTTAACGTACAACGTTAACTCTCCTCGCGTTTGTTACTACATCTATTCTTTCGTCACTAATATCACGCACATAACTTTGCGCCTGTAACTCTCTTATTCGAGTTCCCAACTAATCGCAATATGTCATTTTTCTAAAAAAAAAAAAAAAAACAGCAGCGATGTTATTATACGCGCTAGTATTCGCGCTTGTTAGTTTTTATGTTTTTATATTTCTCTCCCTCGAAGTCGAGATACATATATCTCTGTATGCAATTTTCTCCTCTCTCTCTCCTTCTAGTTATGAAATATCATAGAAACCGTGCCCGAGGCTAGTTCAGTTTTACTGCAAGACGCTAATTGCGCTAATTCGCATGTAGCGCAATCGTAGCGTTAATTTTCGAATCGCCTGCTGACTATTACATTCACCGATCGCGTACTGATGTTTTTTTTTTTCCCCACATCTGAAATGTCTCCGCGCCTCTCTTTCTCGAAACCCCGGCGAAAATTCCGAGACCGATGTGTTAACGTAAAGTCTCTGTCGACGCGAACATTACACACACATTACATTTTGACTTAATCCAAGATACATTCTTCCTATCCCCTCGGTCACGCTCTCGCGCGCGTAACATGCCGATGCATTTGCGGCACGTGGTGCACGCAAGACGTTTCGATTCACTAAGGCACAGTTAAACGCACGCAATCGATGCGAATAGTCTGACGTATGAGACTTTGCGTATACGGTAACGTTACATCCCTTTTGCGTAATTATACATATTTAGTTTACTCGATCTCTTTAAGTCGGAAGCTTTAATGTAATTTAAATAACACTTGTTGATCTTTAGCGTTGTTGTTTCGGCGCGTAAAAAAAAAATAAAAAAATAAAAAAATAAAAAAATAAATGCCGCGTGTGTCACGCTTCGTAATTATTTTTGTGATACATTATATTCATTTATCTCTTCCAGACGTTAAATACACGTATAATAGAGTCATCACCGTACCCTAATAACTGCGCGCTAATAACGCAGCTAATCTCGACGGCGCGAGTGTAACATGCTTAAAATTATTTTCTTACGTTCGAATACGTATAATATATATTGCATATATACATATATATACATATATATGTATATATTTGACTGATAAGGAGTGCGCTATCAAGTGCGAGCGCAACGAAGTTCTCTCTTCTTTCCGGAACGTACGATGCGTTCTTAATTAGTTTCCTCACCCTCGACATTATAATACGCCTAGCGGAGTCGTTAATACGCGAGTCGTTAATATAGCGCGGAGAGCGCATTAGCGCTGCACTCTTTAAGCTTTCGTGCGTTCAGACATTAGCATACATACGTGTCCATATGTACAACGACGATGCGGTTTAGTTCCTCCTCAAAATAGACGTAGCGCGCATATACAATGAAAGAGAAAAATCTCACTATTTTTCACAAATTTTCTCTCTTTATCTCTCTCTCTCTTTCTCTATGTGTGTGTTCCTTCGTATTATTTTTTATTCCGGAAGTTCTCGTTACGTACGCGTTTCGTAAATGTTACATGCGCCGCAACTCGGAATTTGTCTTCGCTGAAATATCGATCGCGCATACAGTTTGGTACAAGTTAAAGCGCCATGCTGAAATGGCGCAAACGAGAACTTCCGTTTTCACTCGCCAACTTCAACGACTTTGCCGCATCAGGAATACATACCATGAATCATTAAGGAACTAGATTTTAGATACTGAAATCGCGAAGCGCGTCACGCTTTCCTTCTATACCCGCGTGTATTTTTTCTTTCTTCATTCGCTGTACCGAATTCCGGTTTGAACTGCATGTATTCGAGATCTCGTCGCTCTTCTCTCGCAGAGAGAATCCTTACAAGATAATTAGCGTTCATTATTGTTTTTTTTTTTTTTTTTTTTTTTTTTTGGCCGCGATTCTCGTCGGTCCGATGATTTCGGCTAACGACTCAAACGTGTTCATCACCGCAAACACAACGCGACAGGAATACGCGCCTTTACACCGGAGAGTTGTGTGTGTATGTGTGTGTGTGTGTGTGTGTGTATGTATATGTGTCAGCGATATTGCGCTACGTATATGCATTATGTATGTTGGCTTCTCTGGTACAGTTCATCGTGCACGAATCTCGACAATGTCCTATAGGGAATACGTCGTGGCGTTGACATTTTCACACGCGTCAATTTGTCTGTTACAAGTAAAAAAAAAAAAAAACTTTGCGAACAATAAGATGTATTTTTTCACACGCGCCAATTTGTCTGTTACAATTAAAAAAAAAAAAAAAGACTTTGCGAACAATCAGATGTATTTGCACAAGATTAGCCAGAAATAAAGATTAACGAGAAATAAAAGACACAGCGTTGTTAGCGTCGCGTGTAATTTTGTTAACGCGAGAGATGTGCGCCCCGTGTGAGAAGGAAATCCCTCCACTCCAGCCGCGAGTGAATAAATCGTTCGTAGTTACACGTTGCTTTTTCCATTTATGTCCATCCGCGCGCATACATACGTACGAGTCACTTATAAGATCTCTCTCTCTCTCTCTCGCTCTTTTAAACACGGCAAAATTCAAAGAGGGGAAGAAGGGAGTTATGGTAACCGTAAATAATCCCACGGGTACGGATAATGGCAATACTTGAGTCGCGCGGATATCGTGATTGTACGTGCGACGCGCAGCTATTTACCCGCGCTGCGACGACGCTTATTCGACTTCGGGATTTCACAGATAGATACTGTGTTATTATAGACGCGTTCGTGTTTTTTTTTATTTTTAATTTTTGCATGGCGCCGGATGCTTATCGGCGATGCATTTTTCCGTTGGAAACCGCGGTAAACAGGCTGCTGCTATGTAGCTGTACACGTACGAATAAGTTTCGAGAATGCGCGCGCGTTGCCGGATATATCGTATTACGCGCCTTTGCGCGTTGAATGACGCGCGCGTTCGGTATTTCAATCGTCTCTCGATTTCAGTGTAAACTTCCTCTGGGAAACACTTCGAAAGATCAATCTTTCCTCGAACTGTTTTTAAACACGAGCCAAAAATTGTGACGTTGTATTTGTCAAATCTCAAATTGGTGGAAATGAATTGTTGTCTTTTTTTTCTTGCTTTTTAAATTAATGGAATTCCTAATAATATCGCTTCTCTCTCGAATAACGCAATGTTTTTGTTGGACGCCTCATAGTTTTCGCAACCACGGATTTCGGATTCGTAATACGGAGGTGCTAGTCTCCTGCTCTCGCGTGGTTTGGCCTCAACATCTCCACACACTGCTCTCTTCCCAATTGGCACGGTTGACCGTGTCTGAAAGGACGCCGCACTATTCTCTCTCTCTTTTTCTCTCTTCTCATCAGTGTGTGCTTCTTGTCGTTGTCGTCGCATAATCGCCCCGCGGGTGTCATCTCGCGTTTAAAGAGGCGCCCGATTTCACGCCCTCGTCAATCGCCACGGGTGGTCGACATTCGGTTGCGCGACACAGTCCTCATTCGGGGCGACGGCTAAATGCATTTCTAAACCTTAACAGAGTTCGAGCTGGTGTAGGATCCTAAAGAGAGCGATGAAGAGAGATGGAGAGACCAACAGAGAAAGACTCTATTGCTGCTACCGTTGTTGTCTCTGTCGTCGTTCCATCTGCTCTTGTCTCTCTCTTTTTCTCCCCTTTTTCCTCTTTCTCTTGCAAATATCTCTCACACGCCCCGATTATCGCGATAAATGGCAGGATTTTACGCATCCTCGAATTATCTCGGATACACGACAAGAAAGGACTCCAGCAGGAGGGCGCAACTACTACCGGTGCGCGCATAAAGCTTCGGTGGTAACCTATTTGATATATTGTCATTCTTTATATCTGTTCGGTTCTTATTACGTTTTTTTTTTTATTTAATCTCGACGCGAAACTCTTTATACCGCTTCCTTGTATCGATTGCGTGAAAAAAAAAAAGAATTATACATCGTTGGCTGGCTTCCTTAATAGTGTTTCGCTGTGTAGCTGAAATTGTCGTCGCGGGATTGTTACGCGTATACGCATGTCGCGGACGTGTATTACGAACGTCCGCTTTCCCCTGCTCGATCCCGGGGACTTGGCGCAATAATCGCGTTTAAAACGCATTCGTTTCAATCTCTCTCCCGGTCGCAAGAGTTTCCTCTCCTTGCTCGACTGGGCGAGAGATGAAATGGAAATGCAATAAAAAGTTGTAATCGAGAGTCGGCTGTATATATATAGTATTTCAGGGATACCCAGGGGATGCGGGCGAGCTCTCCGAACAAAAGCCGACGAAGCTCTCGTTCCGCTTCTTCTTCCTGCTCTTTTTTTTGTCTTCTTTTTCCCTTTCTCGCGAAGAAAAGAGTGAACACGCATTCGATACGGAATAATGCCGGAGTCTTATTATTCCGACACGAGCTCTCTCTCGTCTAAAGAGGTCCAATTTCTGCGAGTTAATTCTCGCAAATGGATCTCTTCTTCTCGTTGCTTCTCGCAAACGAGGTCTCGTTTTTTTTGTTTTTTATTATCTTCCAAACTTTTATCACACCGCCCTGGAAAACAGACGATTGTGATGTTATTCCAACATAATGTTTCCACGATTGCGTTTTTCAAAGACAATCGAGATACCTCGAAGCGAGAGAAAGCTCGAAAAACCGACCGGACGAAATAGATATCTAAGTCTCGTCGCGCTCGTCTCAATTTGTCCTCCGACGTGTCGCTGAGATATAAAAAATCGATTCGATTGCGCGGTGAAAGGACAAAAATCTTTGGCCCTTCGGTATCTCGGTTGGTCGAATCAATTTGTCCGGGTCGAGGGACGATCATCCAGGATTGAAATATCCGACGTGACGACTCTCATCGCACGTATCATCGGGGAAATAAAATACCTCGCATATTTTCATACGCGTCATCATCGAACCGGAAGTTTATATACATACATGCATATACACTTACGGATCTTCGCGTGTTCCTTGAAACATCGTTCTCCCTGACCGCAGCGAGGAACGACGTATGCGGAATTATAACGCGGCGACGGCGGTGTGCAAACGAGTCCGGTGTTTTCAGTAGTAATTTATTCGAGGCCACCCCGTAATTAGCGGGGACGACCCGACGGGCATACTATTCCCACTCCTGTCGCGTTCCCCGGATTCCATTTATCACAAATCAGCAGCTGCTTCGGATACTCGTGGCCCCGCTTGTGGTGTGCTGTCATGGTGTCGGACATGACGTTCTGATAAAGCTCGTAAGCGAAATTAGAGAGTGAGTTTTGTTTTTACTCGTTACTCACCGATATATATTTTGCCCGCTAATTGAAAGCGGAATGCCGGTGTGTCTTGTCATCTGTCGAAATGTACACCAGGGTAACAACAGCAAACGGACACTTTATATTTTCGATATCTTGTTGTTAGATATCTACACGTTATAAATAGGACTATCGTGTAGAAGATTCGTGTGAACCGAAATGAACGATCGCAGTTGAGTCAACTCGACTTCTATTATCGCGTTTGATAATAGCGACAAGAGTACGCGCGTGATATATGTACGTAGGTGAGCGCGGAGACATTTGTACATCCCCATCCGTTTCAAGCGCTACGCCAGCTCGAGCTTATCGAGGGTGGATCAGAGCTGTGTAGAATCGGTGGTATAGGATCAGCGGGCAGGATCACGCGCGATCGCGCCTGGTCGGGAGTGACGAGGAATCAGGACGAGTATCTCCAATTTCCTCCCGTATTTCCCCCCCATTTCTCGTTCACGCCGTGCCGCGGATCGACGATTCCCCGTTTCTACGTTTCTCTCTTTGGCGCGCAGAGAGCAACAGCAACAGGTGTCCGCGGGGACATTCGCAGAAACTGCGAGGGATGTGAGAGGGTGGAAACGGCGCGACGGGCAACGTTGAGGGCAACTGAGCGCTTCGAGAGAGAGCAAGGGAGAATTCCTCCTCTTTATTTATGAGCTTTTTATTCGACTTGTTGAGCTCTCGCTTTCGCTCTCCTTTTTCTCTTTCTTTTTACCTCACTTCCTCTCTGTGTCTCTCTTTCTCTCGTCCTCTCGACAAACGTGAGTTCAGAGAGATAGAGAAAGAAAGAGAGGTATAGAATGGGAAAAAGGGCGGAAAGTGCGCGTGACGGCACTTCTTCGCTCGAGAAAAAAGGGTGTCGGAAATCACTCCTCTGCCAAGGGGCTAAAAAAATGCGACATTTTTCCGCGTAGAGGGACGTATTTGCCAATTTTTCGTGTAAAGAGACGAAGTGACGAAGTCGTTTGTCAGAAGTCAAACGTAATCCGTTGAAACTGCGACCAAGCGTCAAGATGCAATTACACAATAATTGTTTCAAGAAAATAACGTGACAATAATTTATGTCATATTTAATGTTGAGTTAAAAATTTGTCGAAGGAGTTTTAATTAAAAATTTGTCGATACACAATGCGAAATTGACAAAAAAGAAAAATTTGCGAGTAGCGCCGCAGTGTCGAGTCGTTCGCTCGACCCAATTTTCCGAATACCAAATACACACGTACGTCTTTTAACGACGCGACGTATCTCTTACAGCTCTCTCGCAATACCGAAGAAATAAAGATAATAAAACAGCCGTCTTTGCACAATGTTATATTATTCGCGAGATGTATCCGCGCGTAAAATAAATGTCGGAGAGAATCTTCACCGCACAGAGATCGGGAGGGCAAGGGGAAATATTAAATAAATATAAATTCTGCGCGTCTCTCTAAACGAAGCGGCGGCGAGATGCGCGATCTTTTAACGATGCTGTGCGCTATCACGCGCGCGCTCGCGCGCTCGCACAGATGTAATAAAATTTTCAACTCTCCGTTATCCGGAATCGCCGCTATGAATCTCGGGAGAAATCAAGCACGCCGCGCGTTCGCGTAGCCGCATCAGCGCCGCATTCAGGAGTCGGGTCCGCCAGATCGTGACAACGATACCGATCCAAACGCCACCGACAAAAGCCAGCCAGGAAAGAGAAAGAGAAAAAAAGAAAGAGAGAGAGAGAAAGAAACAACCTTTGGAATCCCACACCGGTTACTTGGAAGAACACTTCTCGCACAGTAGTGAAGCCGAGTAGTCCCCTCTCCTCTCTCTCTCTCTTTCTCTCTTCGGTTTTTCTGCCTCCTCTCCTCTCGTGTATATAAGTCCATCGGGTTTCAGGTATTATAACACTTAGCCGCCGCTGCCGAGGTTTTCACAGGTACACATATATTGTATATACACTTACATCCCTCGGCGAGGCGCGCGAGAGAAGATAGATACGATTTAGGCGTAATCCGTCAAAGAGTTCTTTCAACGTCCGCCAGAACGTTTTATCTATGATCTCCATTAAAGTTCAGTTAACGCCCTCTTGACCGTCTTTCGCGTCTCGTTCGGGGAACCCCCTTCGTCTTCTTCTTCTTCTTCTTCTTCGCTCTCTCTCCGTCACCCCAGCCGCACTCCGGTTCTTCACGAGAACACGAATACGGATTTCTTACCGGGAGAGAGTTTCTCTTCTCCCTCGACGATTCCTTTCAAACGCATTTTCGCGCTTACGGGTGTACTGTTACCATTTTGTTGTTGGAATTCAACACATACACGCTACGAGGAAAGACAGCGCGTGTTTCCCCTTACGTATACGCTTCTCGTATACAGGAACAACGTTCGTGATTCGAGTAAACTTTCGTTTTTGTTTACAAGGCCACTTTCGACGTTTATGTTTCTAATGTATCGGACTCTTTAAAAAAAAATTTATATATATAAATGTGAAAGTCGAGAGAAATATATGTATTTCTCGAGTTTTTGTAGAAACGACATGCGTGTATCGTCGTAGATGGAAAGTCTGGCAGTAATTTATTCGCGATGAAATACGAGAAACTGAATAATCGGTTAACTGACGTCTGTAACAGCAGCAGCAACAACAACGACCTTCTTTTATCGGATTTCGCTTCCGAGGTATTTTCATACTCACCCATACGGACGTTCACACAGCGCTCAAGCGTGTGCAATAGAGTAGTAAAATTATACGTAATTTCTGTGTATAATCTCTCTCTCTCATACAAAGTGGCGGCCTGTTTTACGCTCATCACCCGTTTTGTTTTCACCGCGAAGAACATTTTAACGACGGGCATTAAACGCGCGCGTTTCTCTCAGCCGCGACAACCGCGCGCGAGATCGGTGGGACACGCGGTGTACATGTATATATAAAGTAGTATAAGCGCGCGTAGGTACCGAAAACAAAATGCGCGCGATATTCGGCGCGCTGACACACAATGGCGAGGTACGTATCGTATAGTAATTAAAACCTTCTGAATAAAGCAAAACGCAATCTTCCGGCGGAAGCGCGTCGTTTAATTTCACGTTTATTACGTCGCGAACGCGTGCGTGCGAGCGTGTGTAAGCTCCTGGCGGGATGGGGAGGTAGAGATGTGCGCGTCTCTCAGAGCGCGCAACCCTTCCTTCTTAGATGTAGTCTCCCCTTGAAAGCTCTCCTCGCCGTCTCTCGCCCCTCGACTCGACACACCAACTCCACTCGTTCGCCCTCTACTCGAAAACGTATCGGGTTACCTCTACCATAATTCCGTTAATTATGATTTCGTAGTATGATTTTATGTCGGCTCGAACAAGCGCGCGCAAGCGTGTGTGCGTTGCGACTCTCTATCTCTTCCCCCTTGCCTCCGTTGGGAGAATTATTATTTGACGTGCCGCCGCCTGTAACGTATATCGTTGCTGTGTAACGCGAGTAGACTGTGTACCGCGAATGTCTGTACCGCTTTCTGCAATTTTTATCACCGAGCTCTCACCGTCACGTATTCTGGTTTGACGATTGCAACCTTTAACGAAGAAAAAACTATCAAAATACATATTATGTGATGGAAAATCGTCGGTAAATTTCTTTCTATCTCTGTGGTTCGCCTTCGATGATTCACGTGTCTAAATACGTAAATAATACGCGCGTAATAATAGTTCGACGTGTAAACTACCACGTGGGAAACTGGGAAAGGAGGTGATCGTATCAGGCGTAACAGACGACGGTAGGTGGTGCCAATTTAAACCTCATAAATGCAAAATCGCGCGATGATTGCGTTCATAAAGGTCTCTCGCGTGGCGGGCGTCTTGGTGACCTCCTCCGACGCTTCCTTGCCGGGGATAATTTACATTGATATTTATGCCGTGTCATAACCGAGTCTTCGCTAAAGGGTTGCGGATTCGTAGGTACAGCTAATCCCCGTCGTGCCGGGGGGTTGTTTTAATTGAAATCTTAGTCGGTACCTCGGCAGATTCTGCGGAAGGGCGAAAGACGATGCACTCCATCGAAAAGGGGTTAACGTGGGAGCGTTACGCGTGCCTGAATCGCTTCGCCGTCGGCTTACTCCGCACATGCGCTTGCACGAATGCGGCAAAAATTGACTTTCGCACATTAATCAAAATACAGACATTTACATCTTAATTTCAGACCTTAAAAAACGGAACACATTAAACCGGGAACGGTTTCGTCGTCGGTTTTTTTTCGTTTCTCCTTTGATAATCTTGCGCTATGCGGCGCGCGGAGTATACATGAGTAATTAATGATGCTTTTTGCTATTTCCGCGCGGTCGTCGCGCTCGACTTTTTCTCGAAACGACGAAAGTTGAGCAATTCCGCGAGATCGTGTCGCGCGCCGAAATGTCAACCGCGAGACCACTAAACCGAGAGAAACTTTTAATTCGTTCATTTCGTTGGGCTCAAAGGGTCGGCGAATGAGACTTATTAAAATTTATACGAGCGACCCGGCCGGTCCGCGTCTCCTTGTTCCTCTTGAATCGTGCGGTCCGTCGCGTATTCTCTTGTAAGATTTCTTGTATTTCCGGAGAAACAAGACGAGAACCGAAATGTCTTTGCAAAGACTCATTTTGTGGGTGCAATTTTTATCAAGGAGATCTTCATGTATTCTTTTTGTGACTCGAAATTTTTATCTTCTCTTCTCTTCCCCTTTTCCTCTCTTTCAATTAAAATCCCATTTTTACTATGAGACTAATTGAACGTCGAGAAAAGTTTCTTCTTCTTTCGAGTTTTTCTCGAAAAAATAAAAACTGTCCAAATACAGTGAGTTAAACTGTTGTACTTTCCTTTCCGCGTGCGGCGGTGTGTAATATCAGGATGTGGTAAAGGAAGACCAGGTCGAGAGATAAGATATAAAAGCGGTCTTTATTCTCGAGAAATTACACTTTTACTTTAATCCACGGGCGACTCCGGCTGGAAGCAAAAGGTTTACGTTTGCATCGACCCATCCCCGCTCTCCTCTCCCTTTCTATTTTCTTCTTCCCTGTACTTTCTCTTTCTTTTCGGGTGGATCTCTCTTTTCGAGCGTACTAATACTTTTCAAGGGGTTAAAATCTAATTCCTACAGCCTTTAACGCGGCACAACCCCTCGTATAGTTTCCACGCACAATCGTCCGCCTTTCTCCTGTTTTTTTTTTCTCTTTTTTCCCTCGCGTCGACGCGGCGAGAAGACGCGCTTCGCTCCCAATAGACATAATAAAAACGCCATCTGAAATATGCATCCCTTAATAAAACTGTCCAATTAGCTGAGAATAGAATTAAGTATTTAGGGGGTGTCGGAGAAGACTTTTACTCGGTTCTCAGGTGCTCTCGCAAAAACCCTTTCGCGAAAAGATTAGGTTCCCCTTTGACCGTCATGTAGTGAGAGGGCGAATGACGAAGTGGGAGAAGGAGGAGGAAGAGGAGAAGAAAGTGCGAGGAAGAAACGATATTTCGTTCTGGACAGCAGTTGAATTATTTATGACGTTGAGATTTCTTCGCTCCGGTGTTTCCTACGCGCTCTTTCTCGGAGCTGGTCTCAACTCATTATTCCTTCCGTGTTGTTGAGATTTAATCGGATTGAACAATTTTCTTAGACTCTTACACGCGACTGTAATTTATATATATATATAATTACATACATATAATTTTATATGTATATAATTACATTTTTTTAATAATGAGAACAAAAAATAGAACAAGCTAAAAAAGTTTTCAATCGCTCACCACCGAATGTGTCGCGCATACCGTCGCGTATAACGCGAGAGCCTTTCTTCGTGTCTCGCGTGAAATGCAAAAGGCGGAACAGCAAAGCCGAAGTGATCGATCGAGCAAGGATCGTCAGGGCTCGTGCGGCAGGGACAGAGGTCATTTATAAAATTAAATCCCTGGAATATTTCAGTCGTACAATCCCCAGTGTGGCTGTACGTAGAGAGAGGGCGGCGGTCAGGCAATCGTAAAAATTCCACGGGGTCTGGATGCATTGGAAATCCACGTAATTAACCGAAGGAATTTCAGAGTGTACGCCGGAGAGTCGATTAAAATCTCTCTCTCTTCTTCTCTGCCCATCCTCTTGCACCCTTCACCCTCGATACATCCACGCGTTTCTCGCTTTTTTTTCGTAGTCGCTACTTCTACTCTATACCGCGCTGTGCCGCCGTATACATTTTTTCGGTCTCGATTAAAAATACTTCGGACCAATTATTCTGCAACACCCGTCCGCCCGGTCTTTCGCACCGCCACTCGTTCGCGCTTTTTCTGCTTTTATTGCAACTTACACTTTTTCTCTTTCTCTCTCTCTCTCGGTCTCTCACGCGCGCGTTTAACTTTCGTATTTCTCGCGTGTCATTTTGTCCGGAGGCGCAATCGTTTGTTGTCACCATAAAGTCGACCACGTTTTTTAGACTCCCTTCTCTCCGTCGCACTGTTTAACCGTCGCGAGCAATTCATATTTCCGATTTTCTTGTTCGAGTTCACCGGACTTTTTCCCCGCTTGAACTTGACGAATAACAATTCGCTGACGCGCGAGAGAAGGCCAATTATGTAAATAATCGAGCGGCTTATTTGTACACGCCCGCATGGTGCACCGGCGTCATTAATCGTCGGGCCTCGAGTATTTCGCGAAGCGACTGTAATTAATACAAATCGTTGGTATAGAACGTGCTCGAGAAACGCCACAAAGTGGCGGAAGGAACGAGAGAGAGAGAAAGAGAGAGAAAGAAAGAGTGAGTGAGAGAGAGAAGTGATTTGAGGGACGCTGTGTGCGTTGTGTGTGGAGTACGAGAATTCAACGTCATTCGAAGTAAATTTATACGACTAATACACCGCTGCCGGAGGTCTTAATATCCAGCGGGGCGCGCGATGAAAGCAGGCGAGTTTAAAAAGTGCAATATCACGGAATACATAAATGCGAGATGAGGCCATTTGAATGAAAAACAAATAAATTCCGTCGGCGACTCCGGTTTCTGCCGGATCGTGTATCCAATTTCGTTTTCACGCCGGTTTCATTTATTTCCACGCCACGCAGCCACGCGCGTCTCCACGCGCGCTCGCGCGCGCGCGCACACACGCGTTCGAGATTTATCATGTAATTATTATCTCCCACATAATTTCGTCGGACAACTCGGTGCTCGTGGTGATTCGATATCGTTAGCTTCTCTGCGAAATTTATTTTAAATGTATAATGCGAGAATAAATTAAACTTGACTCGTCAAAACCAGTTACACAACGCGCGGTCCGATATCTTCGTCTATTCGGACAACAGGAAGTCGACGATCAATCGGCGAGATCGCTCGTACGTGTATATCGTTAACGGAGATTTTTTCTTTTTTCGCGCTACCGGATATACGTAACGGACGCGTGTGGCGATGCGCGCGCGTTACACGTTGTATCGTGTATCTCGGTAGATTTCATATTACGATGAACCCCTCCGGATCGGGCGGGCGAGAGAGCGTGCTACTTTCGATGGATGCTCACTCGATATGACACGATACGAGTGTTCTGGGGATCGAGATAAAAGAATCGAGTGGGCAGAACGTGACGAGACAATGGATCGCCGATCCACTAGCCGTAATACAATCGCATCAGCATCTCGCCGTATTGTTTGCCTCGCTTTGATATCAGCTCTCGATTCTTTTCCTCGCCGCGGCCGCGACCGGTTCTTTCTTTTCCCAAAGATCATCTCTAATCCCCCTCCGCGCTCTTTCTCTTTCTCTTTCTTTTCCTTCCCTTCCCCTCCTCTCTCTTTCTTTCTTTCTTCCCCTTTGTATCGTCTCCGGCGAAATCCTCTTCGTAATTAACCTCGCAAAAGTAACGCTAATTACGACCGAGTTCTACTTATCTTGCCTCGCGTCAAACTGTAAAGTCGCACTCCTGTGACTTTTTTTCTCTTCTCTTTCTCGTCTTCTTTATTAGCAAGAAGAAGAGCTTGAAAAAAAAAAAAAAAACGAAGATATTGTACCGACGTATAGATATATTCGGAAATTATATTAACATTTTGTTAACATCTTTTTGACGAGTTGAACACGTAACACGTGACACACGTGTTTTGTGTATTACATCGGAGAAAGATGAGTATGGCACCTTTAAGCAGAAAAGAGCGCAGGCGGACTTCTTCGGGATCGATGATCCGTGTGAGAGGAAGGGGGAGAGGGAGAGAGAGAGAGAGAGAGAGAGAGAGAGAGAGAGAGAGACGTGAACTCTGGTGAATTCCGTATAGATAATAAGACGCGATAAATAGGTTAACATTACCACATGAATATATCACCGACGTAGGAGGTGGAGTAGACACGGTCTTCTCCGCCGCTGGGGCACGGAGACGCGAGTCAATTAAAACCACGAGATTACTATGTGGGTTTGCGAATGTGTATCTGTAACGTACATCTAATTCGCGTATTCTCACGTATATGTTTCTCTAATGCAACCGCGGGAATACCGGAATCTGAAAAATTGATCTCGGAGTCAGTGTGTGGTTTGCCCCTCCCTCCCCCAGCGTCGATCTACAGCAAAAACAATATACGCCCGAATGAAAGATTTTATCGCAATTTTCTCTTACGCTCTCTCGGTGGCCGAGAAATTAATCATCCGGTTGTATACGTACACGCATTTTAACGCGGGACAAAGTTTTCTCCGAGTGAAAATTCGGCGAGCTCTTCTCTCGTAAGAAGGATTGATTCGAAAGATGAAACCGGCAATCCATTTCACTCACGCTAGACTGAATCAGCATTCTGCCGTAGGCTGAAGATGAGGAGGCGCGGGTTTCTCTCAGGATATCCCATGTACAACGCGGCGAAACGTCTCGCGCGCGCGCTACGTTAGAAGGGCGGGAAAGAGAGCGATCTTGAAGATTAAACGATCGGATTCCGTCGTATCCTTTCCCCTTCGACGAATCTGCGCTATCGGGGAAGCCGGTGGCGCGCCCTTCCGGGACCAACAAATTAGTACAATTAGAATCCCTCAAAGAAAATTGATAAATTCCACCGGAACAATTTCGCGACTCATTTCACTAGGGCGCCCCTTTTGTTGTGTCTCGAAATATCGGACGGAGAAATAAGCAACGCGGAATCCGACGACAACCGAACACTTATCGCGACAAATGGCCGCGAAATTAGCAGCAAATTGAGAGTTCATTTTATCTAATACTTGAGTCTTGAGTTTTTTTTTCTTAATTTACATAATAATTCCTGAAATCTCGTAAGATTTGTTCTGCGCAAAAGAAAGTTCACCGTCTCTCTCGTTACGGTCGGACGTAACGAAAAATTCAAGCGAGCGCCGAATGAAGATACGTTTTTTTTTTTTTTTTGTCCCGGAAACGGATGTGTACGCGCGCGCTTCTGTTAAGAACTATTTATTTTCGTCAGGCGCGAGTTGTCCGAGAAGGTTCGCTTATTCTCGCGAGTAGATGTTCTTCACGGGATGAATCGCAATGGTTGTTTCCAAGAGCGTGCGAAATAATGAGTTCTTTGCCTACCGTGCGAATGCGCCGTAATGCACCGTACCTCTTATCCAAACGAGATCGTCGGCGCGGCCACGCAGGAAAAGAAATTAAAAGACTTGGCCGACAATCGGACGGATGGAAGGCGCGAGTAAGCGCGCTGCGTGCACACACGCGGCTGTTCTTTTAATTGTATGCAACGTTGCAAAGAAGACCGCTAATTTCAGTCTGTGCCCACGCGCTCGAGAGATATAGTCATTAATTTATGCCGCGCGAAGAAATAAGGAATATATCGATCCACTTGCGTTTTATCTCCAACGACGACGACCGCTCGAACGTTTTTCGCGAATTATATAAGCGAAAAGACAACGTATCGACACACACGCATCGAACTCGCAGCGACATCCGAAATATTTTATACACGGGCGGACCGAAGGATCCGCAAGTTTCGACCCTTAGTTTCCTACCCTTTCTCGGGCTGTTACCCTTGTCCAACCCCTTCGTTCCTTCCGCCTTGGTCTCCTTCTTTGCCCCCGTGCGTTTCTCCTTCGCCACGCTCCACCGCTGCTTCCGCGAGCATGGCAAACATTAAGAGCCTCCGGATTTATTTATAACTACATTTACGCGCATGCCAACCACCCCGGCGCGCACTCCTTCCTTCTCAAACCCTCTTCTCTAGCGAACCGCTACTCCGAATTATTGCGTTTATGCGAACGCGAGGGTGGATCCTTTCTGTTTCTCTCTCTCTTTCTCTCTCTCTCTCTCTCGTGTCTTTACACCGCGCGGGAGATGCCGTCTAAGAAATTTATCAAGTTCTGATAAAGTTCGCGACTTTTACCGCGAGTCGCGCCGACATTTGAATTAACCTCTTAATTGCGGAGTTTTCATGGAAAAAGCACAGAACCGAAATCTCTAAGAACGTTAAGTCTCTCTTTATTATCATTTTCTATTAGGTTTCACACGAAAGGTACACGAGCTGTCACTTGATTTATATCCATATAGAAAATCTTTATTAACTCGTCGTGTAATCAAGATGAATGCGCGAGAGACGACCGCGTTTTATACGTGTAAGCGGAGTGTTGTATCAGTTGGTGCGACAAGAACCGACTCTCTCGTCTCCGCGAGAACTTTTCCCGGTTGACGGCCCGGTTGCTGATGTTGATATATATCGCCGGTTATATGAGTCTTTCCCGCTGGCTGGTGGACTCCGGGATTCCCCTGACGGCGTTACTTGTACTTACATTGCGCGCCACCGTCTCACGGAGAATTATTTGGGCTTTATATCAAGCCTTACGACGCCGCTCAACCCGAGGAATCTAATTTGAATAATACACGACTCCGTCGAGAATACTAACTCGTGCAAATCGCGTGTACGCGATGTATATTCCGAGTGTTCGCCAAAATTCAAAGTAGAGGGGGTGTACAGAGATAACAAACATCGCCATTCTGTGTGTGTGTGTGTGTGTGTGTGTGTGTGTAATTTTAATTCAAATTGATTAAAAATATCTTTTTCTCTAAAAGGTTTTGATTTGATTTTTCACGAGACTGGGAAAACATATGTCAATCGATATCAGCTCGAATCGAGATTGATCCGAGAATAGAGATAACGCGTACACCGTCGCCGAAGGTCTAGGGCCGAAGACGTTGTGCATCGATTACCGCAGCGCGACGTCACAAGCTTCACGGTCGAGAAGCGCATCTCGCGCGTATAGCTCCAGCTCGTTCGACGCTCTCTTCTCTCGCTGAAGACGGCCGAATCGAATTTGCAAACTTGCAGATTGGATTCCAACTTGCCTATTATAGGGTGCGTCTGTTCCGGTTAAAAGCTGGGGGCAAGGGAATTAATGTCGATACGCCAAGGAAGGCCGGAGGATTACTCCAAAGGCTCGTATCTCATTGTCTTAGATGTTGCTCCCTGCTCTGCATTCGATCCCCCTCTTTCCCCTTTCCTTTCTCACCCCGTCCCGCCGTCAGTTTCATCCGTTTTTGTTTTCTATATATAGAAGAAGAAAACCTGATGAGAGAGAGAGAGAGAGAGAGGAGAGTGACTGTTAAATGTAAATATTAATCGTCTTATTTCTTTCTCTTTTAAACTAATTACAAAGTATGTGCAAAACTTGTTTATTTATTTTTGTTTTTTCTTTTTTGCATTCTAAACTTTCTTTTCTATCCAACACTCCTCTTGTCATCTTGACTGACCTTTTCTCTTCGCTTCTTCTTCGTCTTCTTTGCGTGTAAAAGCGACTCGCGGAAACTTTGTAATGCATTTTATTTATTCACAAAGGCAAATACTCATTTACGGCAGAGACACGGCGAGCGTCCGCCGCGCGTTTCCGCGGCCGGCAAAGTCACTAGACTACACTTGCAGCCACTTTATCCTTTACCGCCGAGAGGGAAAGAGAACGCGAAAAAGAGAGATAGAGAGACAGACAGAGAGAAAGAGACAGGTGAGAGACAGAGAGAAAACGGCCGTCTTGCCGGGCACACCGAAACTCTAAAGCGTAATGCCACAATCCCTTTGATGGAGTTTCTGTAAATGGAGCTGGCGTCCAGCTGAGTACCCACGGGGCGAGTTGCCCTCGAGTCTCTTCTCGCTCGCCTCAGACGCTTCAGACCGTTTGAAAAAGCGGGAATTTTTAATTTCCACGGATTACGCGTTTGCCGCGGACGGAACGAAGAAACTAGAAAAAGGGCTGCGGTGCGTGGATCTTTTTGCATGCGCGCCGGTTTCAACGAGTATCTCTCTCACGGCTTTGCCGTGCCTCCTGCATTTTTCTCCAAAGTCTGTTTGCTACTCGACGTTAATACCTTTGCTTCCGTATGGTTCTCGCCGTATGTTTGATAAAACTGTCTGTTCGGTTATCTCTCTCTCGCTCTATCACACATGTACACACAGACACAGACAACGCACACACAGAACCACTGGTTTCGTCCCAGCGGTAGCCTTTCATCAAGTCTTCATTAGGTCGTGGTAAATGTATTATGACTTCTGATTGAGTGCTGTCGAGCGTTATATCTACGTGTCTATACATATATAGCGAGGCACTACGCTCCGCGCTTCGACATTATACCGAGCGATATTCTCTCTCTCTCTCTCTCTTTCTCTCTGCTGTCCGATGTCTCGTTTCCCTTCTTTGCTATGCCGCGCTCTCGGCGCTCTATTTGAATTCTACTGCGCATTTAATACACATTTTATCTGCGCCGCAATCTGGCATCGATGATAAATCGATTGTACGTCGTTGAATAAACATGTCACGTGACACGATTTTTTGTCATATATTTTCGAGAGGTGAAACATTTGGAGCAACGTCTAAAACAAATTGATCGTGAATTTTAATCGCGACGTAGCTACGATGATTCTTTGGGTGTACGTGCGTCGCGACAGTTTCTGAAAATCTGTCGCATCTCTGTCGTCGAAACTGACTGCTCTCTCGGCGTATCGTTGACACACACGTCGCTATACATACGCACGTATAATAATTAATGGTACCCCCGCGCAGAGGGGTGCGGTCCGCACACACATACACACACACACGTATCGAAGCGGAGCGCGCGGGCGTATATCTGCGCGGCGCGCGGGCAAAGATGTGTAATTGCGTTACCCATCGAATTCAGTTATACGGGCATGGCGAGTCTGATGCATAAAATGACGGGGCCAAATTCAGTTATAGTTCGCTTCACAAAGCGAATACGGCCGCGCGTCGTTAATATCGCGCGCCGTTGCGAACGCCGGTGTCACATTGTTACGACAGAATTTTCCGGGGTAGCTCAAAAGTAGTCATCCGAGCGCAGAGAGCGACACACCGGCCTTCTCCTTCCGGACGAAAGAATATAATTGGAAACCATTGGTAGCGCCGACTCCGACGTGTGCACTTTGACGACGAGTCTCGCTACGCAATTTTGTTTAAGTATTTATTACGAGAGGATACTCGATTGGCGCGCGCGAACTGTAGAGAGACGTGTCTGAGACCTAAAAAAAAAACAAACACTCGGATTTCGTGTAGTGGCCTCGCGTTAATTCGCTCGGCGGGTTGAGAGTTTCTTCGGGACGTCTAATAACGCCCATCCCTCGGCGAGAAATGTCTCGAGTTCATTTTTTCCTCTCTTCTCTACGCGTTCTTTCTGTCTTCTTCTATCGCCGTGAAGAAAGAAACAAGAAACGGTATAAAATCGCTAACAGGGAGTGAGAGAAAAAGAGAGAGAGAGAGAGAGAGAGAAAGAGTATAAGTCCGCACTCTCCACCTCTTATTTTTCCTCCAAGCTCGCGACTTAATTAATCGCATAACACAGGGCCTAATGAAATCAGAACTCCCATCCCATCTCCGTTTCTGCACTCACCCCCTCGCACTGCTACGTAAAAACGGAAATATTTTCCGGGAATACTTTTCCACCTCCACACCGCGTTTTCACCCGGCCCCATCACCACCACCACCGCCACCACCGCCCCTCGGTTTCTCCAGCGAAGGCCGAGGGTCGGCAGATAGGAAGCGAGAAATTAATTCGGAAATCGATAAATTCGTTTCGACGAATTTCTCTTCGTACGCTGGCGCCGATGTGAAAAAATGAATTATTGCGGTGGGGCGCGTATTACCGTAAGATAATCGGCAATTTCTAAATTCCGGGCCGTGCGCTCTATTAAATCGAAGCCGGAACAGGCGGACTATATCCGAGCAGATTGCTCGGTATATAGCGCACGATTTAATATGAAACATATACACGGGTCCGTGATCTCGGATTTTTGAAACAAAATGAAATTTAAAACTTATTAATTGTATTGCTTTTTTCACAATCTTGACGATTGCGATTGACAATCTCTCTTTCAACGATCTCTCGTTTCTTAATTTTCTTAGCAAAAAATATTTACGCGCAATTCGATCGGACAATGTCAAGACGTGATTGCTATTGATCTTAAGAAGAAAGAGCAACTCGACTCAAAAGGAATTCGAGGAATGCCGGATACTTGATGGAGCGTGTATGAAAACGGGTAGGGATACGCCAAGTTCCTTCGGGAATATCGAGGGTTTGTTTGCCGATTGGTCTTGCGGTACTATCGAGGGCAAAGCAATTTCTTCGAGAGAAAGAGAAAGTTGATGGTGCGAGCTCTCTCTCTCTCTCTTTCCTTCTCGAAGATTAATTAAAATCTCGAACGTGCCGCCGATTAATCAACGATACGTCGTGCCGCTTCGTAACGGCGATTAAAAATGTATCACGTGGCTGATTCTTCGATGAGAGCTGAAGTTTGTTCTCTTGATCGAATTGCGAGTTTCTTTAACTTGTCCCGTCGAATTTATGTACATGTATATGTGCCTTTTTAAATCGCTTTAAAGCGCAGCATAATAATATTCGGCCGAAAATCGAGATCGTCACGGGGCGCGTTGTCGACAGAACCGCCTAATCATGAAATTCATTAATGTCTCGAGATCGAGAGAGAACAGGGGGAAGGGGACATAAAAGACGGACTTAGACAACGGGCGCGCCGCGTTGTGACGCAAGGACGACACGCTTACCGAGCACGTGACTTGTTCACACGGCGCATTTAACGGCCGATATTAATTTAACACCCGCACCGACGACAGGCGCGCGCGCGCGCGTTCCTGCAACTTTTGCACCCGTTAAAATAATAAGCGAGCCGTGATGATGAATGTCGGCGAAATAAGGTTGTGAAAACCCTTTGTGGGAAACGCCGACTGTCGTTGTCGACGCAATTTTCGCGTTCACAATTACAGGATCTTCCGGACACTTTAATTTTGTTCATTTTGATTTTGATTGGCGACGCTTAAGAAAACCTCTCGGCGGGGTGTCTTCGACGAAATAAAACAAATTACACGTTGTGCCCGAAATTTAAGAAATCGACAATAGTAGCCCGGTAATAATAATTAGTATCGCCGCGCGCGGTACGGGCGTGTATGTATAGTTGATTGCCCCGTGTCGTTTATAGAATGTATCAATTATGATTGGGTTATACGCTATTCAGTCTTGTGTCGAAGTGGTAACAATTATATCGCACCGTGTACACACATCCTCAATAATTTATGATTATCACGAGATTAAATAACGTGACCGCGGGCAATTGTTATTGCTACCGTTGTACACAACGCAATACAACGATGTTATACACAACTGGGAGCCTTCATATAGCAATTCGTATCTTTGCTACTCTTTTGCTCTTTCGTATGTGTGGTCTCTCCCTCTTTCCCCGTTCCTCCCCTCCTTCCCCGATACCAATGGCACAACATTCACCGGTTTCGTTATGGTTAATGGGTGTTTAATCTTGCCATTTCGGTGGCATTGCGGGCTAACGAGCGTTTTCGAGTGTTTGCTTTAAAGCCACTTGTCGGGGGAGGGTCGATTGATTCGGAGGTCGAATGGGTAACTATTGATAAGGTACGCTTCACCGATGTTCGCGCGCGCGCGCGTACGTATGTATATACACGCACCTGGACGAGTTCACATTGGCTTCTTTTTCCGACTGGTTGATTCGATGCGATATTATTGTTTGCACGTGATTCACTTCGCTTTTATGATTGTTCTCTGGACTTGGCTCGTCGAGCCTTTCGCAAGTCGCGTTGACGTGTCGTATCGTAAACGCGTATAGATAAACGCGATACGAATGCGATTATCTAGATTCCTTTTTTAAATCAGTTTATCTAACGTTTGAACAATTCGAGGCGTATAGTTCGCGTAGTCTGAAACGAAAGTTCGCAATCGTTCGAAGAAATCCAACGAGTGTTGGTCTGTCGACAACAATTCAAACGTGTATATAAACGTCACGTCGCAATATCGCCGTTACGTGACGCTCGTTACGAACGCGCTTCTATCTCTTGGCGTGCATGCGTACGTGCCCTCTTCCTCTCCCCTCGTCAGTGATATAGACGGCACTCGTGTTGTGAGTGCAAGCGCAGCTGCGCGCGCGTGTACGTACAACGCGCGCAGACGATGCCGGCTGACGAGAGCCCGTTCCTTCAGCGGGACATAATTTTTATCGGGCGTATTCGGACGAGGAAGGGCCCCAGATGCCGTGGCGCCAACGCAAATGGAAGCGACCAATTGACACGCGCGCGTTCAGAAATAATGCATGCGCCTAAAAGCACTCGGACGAGACTTCTGTTTCGTCGCGACGACGTTAAATGATGATTCGACTATGTACGAAGTTGTTGGTACACCAGTATCTTTATTGGTTGAACTTTGTCGAGTTAAAAAAAAAAAAAAAAAGAAAGAAATTCGCTCCGGAGGAATTTGACATCGCTGTTAAATAAAGATATATTAACACAAAGTGTGTGAAATAAATCCGCGATATAATTACAACGAGAATCGTTCTGGATCGGCAAGCTGCCGCCTGGAGTGAATGAATTTACGCACGTGCAAACAGTTGCGTGCGCGGCCGGCGGTCGTTAACGGCACTCGGTCTTGTCGGTGTTGGCGGTACCTCGTGTACATAAGGAGGGAATGACATATTTCGGTGTTGCGTTGTATACGAGCGCGCATTCGCGCGATAATCACACCTGCTATTATTTTTTTTTACGTACATACAGTGCGTATCGGTGGAAAACGATCAACGCTCGAGACGTTCGGGAAGGCGCGGAGTCAACGGGAGCGAAAAAAAAAAAACGAGGAAAGGTGGCCGTGGAATGCGTGCGGAAAGACGAAGCGCGAAAGAGCAGAGATGCAAAAAAACGATGCGAGATGGGGAATCGATAGCCTGCACTTCGGCTCCAATTGCCTCGCGTCTCTCTTTCGGGCACGGCGTCGAGAATACATTAATTTCTGCACCTCGATCGTTCGAGACGCAACCTGAGTTTATTTACTGTATCTTTAATCTCTTGATTAGGATAAAACATCGCACTCGGAGACGCTGCATTGCGACACCCCCGAGAAGAAACGTGTATTTTGATATCAAAAAATTGCTCTTCTGAACGTTTTCTTTGACGATATTGTGTCGTTCGATTGCGAACGGCGAGAGAAAAAGGGTTCGAGACGAACATATATACATATTTTCTCTTTCTCTCTCGAACCTCGCGTGATTCCGGCACTTAACAACTCTCGGAAAATAGATTCAATCGAACGATTTTCACCGCGACACGAGGGAATTACAGGGTTGGCGCGTTAATCCGGCATTCTGACAGCGCGCGGCGCGGGCGGAGCCTTTTCCAGTGCCGACAGAATGATTGTTCGGATTCAATGCGCAGTGGCATTTGGCAGTTTCGGGGGCAGGCGCGCGGGAACGACGGAATAAGCTGTCAGAGTGTTGCAGAGCCGATGAAAAGTCTCTGTCGGGGAGAAAACGCTCCGGTGAGCTTTCGCCGTCATTCTCTCCCTCTCTCTCGCTCCCCTTTCGTCTACCTCTCCCATCCCGCGTTCGTCTCCGCATCCTCTTTCATCTCGTTTCGATGTTGTTTCTCGTCGGACGTGGAAGAGGGAATAATCAGCGGAAATTTGACGAGAACGCGCGTATATACGCGCGTCGGTTCGGATCGCATTCTGACACGTTCGCACTTTTTTTGTTTATACATTCAAGACACGTCGAAGAACGGTGATTAACAAACTCGATGTAACCAATGAAAAATTTTTCTCATCTCGTTATTCGTTCGTTTTATATTCAAAACATTATTTGCACGAAATAATCTATTTTCCTCTTGTTTGTCACACACAAAGAAAAGAAACGATCTTTCTCGTCGATTCGCGTCTATCGAAGACGAAGAAGAATGCGGGAGGCAAAGAGCGATTCCACGGACCGTGATATAAATCGTATCGCGGATCGAAAGAAGCGTAAGTAAAACCCGCGATTATCTCGGAATGAAAAGGGAGTCATCGGAGAACTTTAATCACCTCACTTGAGTAAAGTAATTACAATCAGACACCCTTGTGCAAGGATATAGGATGGACAGACGTAGCGGAGAACTGTTCCGTGTGGAGAACAGGCCGGCTCGGAGGAGGGGGAGGGTGAGAAAGAGGAGTCTCGGGTGCCAAGGGGACCGACGTGGTCTATGATTAGCCAGAGGTGACCAGCGCGGAACTAACTCTACGTACACACACACACACACAACCCCGTCGAGAGAGCTTTGCCCACTTGCAGGACTGGCTAGTAGTATCCAGGAGGACCCTTTCAATTAATTACCTGCCGTCGCGTTAGTTAACTGGAGATTCATCGAGAGAACGAAGAACCTGATAGTTACCCCCGGAGATTCGGTGAAGGGGTTGTGATTAGCGGGCAAGGCTGCGAACTAGCGCGACGCGATAATCGGAGACGTCCGGCTTTATAGCGCGCGATTTCTCGTTACACGATTAATTTGCGATAACAGCCGATATTACCTGTACGCGCATTTTTCTCGCGCTAATAAAACAGAACGCGTGAATTTTTGTGTTTCTTGGATTGATAGATGCGCCCTTAGAGGAGACGACGAGTTGCGCGTGACACACGTTTTCATCAGACCGATAAGCGATATTCTCTTTTTTACGAGCGGCTGATTAAACGACAAAGAGCAGGTAACCAGGTGGTCCGCGTAGTATGTGTAATTTGTTGTCCATATCCTCAACCGAGCAGGGAGAGGGGTTATAGTCGTTATACGCCGCGGTCCGCTTTGCGGTGGACGAGAGACTCGATGGTCGTAAAAATCTACCGGGAAAATTGTGAAAACGACGGACACACATCGCGCGCGAGCGACGTTGAAACGATATATTAAAATTTTTAACGCGCCCTTAATTATACCGATTTTATATTGTCGTCCGGGCAAATTTTCGCAATTACTGCGTTTTGTCACCGCTTGTCGGACCGCGCGCGTTGCCGTACACAACGTGTAATCGCAAAAATAAAAAAAAAATAAAAAAAACAAGGACTAATGGACGAGCTGTGCGCGCTGTGTTGTTTCCCGTCTCTCCCCGCGCCCTCCCCCTTTTCGCCGAGATATACCGAAAGGCATAATTATTATACGACACGAGGGGCGGGAGGGAGAGAAAGCAGCGCCGGTGCAGCGAGATTGCAAGATCCGATAGATAGAGAAGCTACTACGTCGCCGCGCTACGTCGTCCTTCCGTCCCCTCGTCCTTTTCCCTCGTTTTATGACCTTCATTACTTTCGCTTTTATTCCTAGCTCGTTCAATAATTAAGTTTTATCAACACTCAATATATATATGTATACAAAATAGAGAGGAAATATGTTTGTGTCACAATAATTGAGTTTTAAAAACACTTTAGATGTGCAAACAAAAAATATGTTTTTCCGAAACGGTGACATTTTTGCGCACCTTTCTAGCTTTTTGTATAGCTTCCCGTGCAATTACAGGTACGTCAATCGCACCCTTTTCGCTTCTCGCGCGAAGATGACGCATGCGTCTTCTCAAAACCGCGGCACATGTTGATTTTCCTCTTGATCGGGAATAAAATAAACTGTGCGACAAGGGATCCGACGATAAAGTCGTCGCCGTTATATTATTATTATTACCGTAAAACGACCACAGCTATTGCAAGTAATTTAAATCCCATCCGGAGAGAGAAAGAGAGAGAGAGAGAGGTTTGGCGTTACGTCCGTATATACGTACCATACGTACGTACGATCAGATTACCCAGCGAAGCGAGGCTGTATTTGCATAAGTCAGGTTGTCAGTCAGACCGCGTGGCAACTGCACGACCCCCCTTGCCCTCGCTTGCCCCCGTGAAACAACCCCGTGAACCGGGCAAGCGCGCGGCCAACGTGCCGAGGAAACGCTCGGCGCCTTGAAACCACTACGAGACCACTTCCAATTTTATTCGCGCTGCTTCTTCTTGCGCCTCTCTCTCTTTCTCGCCAAACGAAATTACGTGAGAGATCGTGCCCGGGATATACGTTGGAATACGCTCGAATCGAATCCGTTTTCTCAATCCCGCGCGGCTGTACGCGCGTTTTAGAAGCCGTACTTTCTATCGCGCGAGATGTATGTATATCCCGCGCGAAAATTATCCTCAACAAGATTACCGATGCTTTCTCCAATCACATCTGATTGGAAAAGGAAACGCTACTCCCTGACGTTTCACCGTTTAGGTCGTTTACCTCCGCGTGAATATCGCCGTTTTGTCGAAAAAGAAAAACATTTAATATACAGTGTGTGTTTCATGGTCGCTGTTTTTGGTACAAGTTCGAAGATGAGGGGCAAAGAAAGAAACAAAGAAAAAAGGAGAGAGAGAGAGAGAGACGAGAAAGAGTCTCTCTCGATTAATCATACCTTCATAAGAATTACTCTACCATATACGTTGGCGTTTGCGGGGTCGAAGGGCAGTCATCGTGCTTCCTTCACACCGATCTCTTTCTCGCTTCTTCCTTCTCGCCTTTCTCTCTGTCGCGCGCGCGCGAATCGGGTTCTCGTCGGACACGTGAATTACATAAAGGCTTCGCTCGAACACGTAAAGTCCGGAGATTACGATATTCTCCTTGATCGGGAGTGCACTGTCACGAGTTCAAGGGGCAGCTATGAAGAAGAGTGCTTCCCCTTCACTTCCCCTCATCATGCCTCGTCCCGATAGTTACTAGCCGCACGGCATTTAATAGCGGTCAGGTTTTGATTTGTCTCTCTCGTGTATATATTTGTAAAGAGATGTCCGAGTAATGCAAACAACACTCGGACGAATTGGCCGCAGGGAAGGTAGTTGCGCGGGAAGAAATTATGTATCGGGGAGAGAAAGAGAGAGAGAGAGAGTCTCGAGACTATATCGTTATAAAGGAAAGAGGTCGACGAGGCGAATATCCGACATGCGAGTATCATCACGCCATTCGCGAAACAGTGTTAGCAAGACGGCCCACGTTTCTCGAATGTTGTTACCTTCGCGATTTCTAGGGTGTACACTTCCTTTTGCAGTGAGCGTGTGTGTGTGTATGCGCGTGCGCGCGCGTTTATGTGGAACAGCGACATAGATGCAATACCATATCGTGCGCTGCTTTCACGGTCGATGACGGTCGGACACAGATTTTTCCGGATAACGCTTTTCCTTCTCACTTGGCGGAACCTCGCCGTGTGAAATATCAAATACGTGCGCGCAATCACATTTGTATCTTCAGTTGACCGCGTTGTAATATTCTTCCATAAATTTCAGAGTTTCCTGAGTAAGTCGAATAATTGCGTATCAATTTAAATGTCAAGAAGAGGAAAAAACACATCGGTAAAGCGCAAATTACATCACGAGACTGGACTCGTCTCGTTAAGCCGGCTTAAGTCTCTCGAGCATCCGACACACTCGTTTCCTTCGCCGGTTCCCGGCGGTCAATTTCAGCGGCGGACCCTAAATTTCAGATTTCATCCAGGTTGGCATTTACGCGAAAAGTACCGTGCGGAGGGAACACGCACGGCGAAAGAAAGATAGCGGCGGGAAGAAAAGAAGGGGAGAAAAGGCGCGACAAAGCTCGCGAGGGAGTTGCGAGAAAGATTCGGGAGAGTTACCTCTCGGAGATATGACACCAATAACAAAAATCATAAACACTCGGATCGTTGATTAAGTCCCTTCGCCGTCGAGGATCTTGGAAGCTTTTTCGCCCTCGCCGTCGAGATGAGGATCGTATCGCAGCGAGACGAGCAGGATCTTGCGCACGCTCTTTCCCTCTTCCGTTTTGTCTCTTTCTTTCTCTCTCCGTATGTCACCGTACGTAATGCTCCCGGGATGATGAGAGCACGTAAGGCGATGCGTGTACGTAAACATACACGCGCATACATACGTCGCCACCACGCCGCGCGCCAGTGTGTAATACGCGTACGTCCATCCCGAGAGTTTATGCTGCTTTCGATTGCCGCCTGTAATTCCGGCGATACGAGCGCGATCGTGTTAACGCCGCCTGTTATTCGGCCGTCCGTTTGCCCGCCGCCGCCTTACCCCCTCGGCTTCGTATCGATCGCGCGTAAGAAACCATGACGCGGACATGATTTGCCTAACAAACATAAACGAGGATTTTCAACCGAATGACAAACGGTTTTTTTTTTTTGCTTTTTTTTAAAGAAATTTAAAGAAGAGTTGGTTAATTTTAAAGCTACTTTTATTTTAAAGAAATTTTTTATATTTGAGATACGAATCGCGCTCTAGACACGCGGAATAAAACCAGTATCGGAAAAGAAACGATCGATATGATCCGCAAAGCGGACGATGAGATTCTCGCCGGAGTCTCGCGGAAGATCTCGCGCGGAAGGATCTTCGGCAGAGATCTTAATACACAGCGATGTCCCGAGAAACGCGAGAGAGAAAAGTACACGTCCTTGAGTCGGTGCGGTCGACTTCTCGATCGACTTTCCGAGAAGTTACCCTTCGCGGCGCGGCGTCTTGTAACGCGAGCTGGTGCGTGGCGCGCACGCATGGGAATATACGCGGTCTCCTCTCTGCGTGCGTGTACGCACTTGAGGGCTCCCTCGAGGAGCGCCTTGAAAAGTCCTAGAGAGGGACCGAGAAGGAGAGAAAGAGAGAGAGAGAGAGATGGGTATGCACACGATGCGGAAACAACGCGGTGCATTGTCGCCGCTACACAAGTGTGTACGCACATATTACGGAGGACACGGACGTGCGCTCGTTTCCCGTATTCGGTTCTCATGTCCGCCCGCGGCTTCGTCGACTATGACGACGACGAAGAGATGCGATACTTGTCGAACAAACTCGGAAATATTTGCGACACCCTGTACGCGCAAGTATCTCTCTTTCTCTCTCTCTCTCTCTCTCTCTTTCTCTCCGCACATTCGCCGTGCGAGTAATGCGCCGACCGGCGCATAATAAACCCATGCGCATAACGAATGCAACTGTTACGGTACCGCCGTGTCCGGGGATAATTACATCGGTCGAAAGAATGATACGGAATTACGTACAATCCGATGGCAGCGAGAGATTACGCGCTGGCGATGCATTTTTTTTCTCTCTTACGAGGGAGAAATTATCGTGCGAAACTGCTTACACGGCGAGAAGCTTCTTGAACGCCGCGAAGCGGAATATCATCTCTCGTTGTCTTGCCGGATTTTCCTGCCGCTTAATATAATCGCGTTTTCTTTTTTATTTTAACTTTATTCGTCTATTTTTAGCACAATTTAATTCTGCAATTTCTCATTTCCCTTTATTACACACGCTCATCAAATCAATTTTTTAATTCCGATTTAATTCCGACAGTTAACGTTATCTGACGTTATTTACAAGAGCAAACGTTAATTCCTCTTTTTTGTTGTATATTTAGTAAATTAAAATATACAAAATTAAAAGAGATATCGCGCGCGTGTGCGCACATGGTCCTAATCTTTCGTGTAATTCCGAGTTACTTAATTTTAATCTCGTTCATTTGAAGTTTTTTTTTTTTTTTTTTTTTTTTTTAGCCCCAAGTGACAGTCGTTCTCGTTGTCTCGAGTGGCGCCGGTTATATTCCGGATTGATACGAGCGCCAGAAAGGATCATGTTCTCTTTGTACAGCGAGGACGAAAAGCAGACGTGACATCTATACACGGCGCGCACTTTCGAGTTACGAAGAACATAAATAGAATGTACGCGCGAGTTTTATATAACGCGTATATGTGTCGGTGCAACTCATTTTTGAGCTCATTTAAACTTGTTTATTCGTCAGCTCGTCGCAATTTTTTCTATACATGTTTCAAAATACCACAACATCTACGTGTTGATTTTACAAAGACAGTTGCTCTGTGTATATTCGACGTGAACGTAAGTTTTCTTCGTTCCTCTTGAAGAAACATTATCTGCGAAGAAACACCTTAACATTATTTGCTTCCTTCGCGGAAAAGTGTTCCGGCTGTTAATTTCCACGACATATATTTCACGGCGGGGTGCGATCCCGCTCGTTTGCATGTACCAGCCTGCACATCGAAGGCGCGGAGCGACAAAAATATATATGTACGGGGAGCGAATCGAGATACGAAGAGAAGATTGAGAAGAGAACGCCGGGAGGATTCTCTCGAGTGCGTGCGACTTGCGTGCGTGCGTGCGACGCACGCGCGCGCGCGAGTGTGCGTGTGTCTGTCCCTCTGCTACAACAACCAGACTACAAAGCCATCTCTCACACAATACTGGGAGCTCTCGAGTGCCGCGATATCCCGAGACAGTTTCCGTTCAAATAGAGCCGTCCGTGTTCGTTCTCAAGCCGCAGGTGTCAACTCTCAGCGACTCGCTTCCGGAAGCGAGATCTGTGTCATTGTCTCCGGAGAAACGGGCGCGAGGAGACTCGTAGATAGATCCGGTGTATGACAGGTGCGCGCGGAAAGACTCGTTGAACAATCTTTTACGCCGATAAGGCAATCGGGTTTGCCTCCGTTAAAACATTGATTTATGCGACGCAATCGTAATAAATGCGCATTTTGTCACGCGGAATTAGACAGTGGCTTTTGAACGGTAATTAATTTACGATGACGTAAACGACGTGTTTAAACAATACATTGTTGTTGATACAATTCATTTTTACTTCTGCGTAAATGTTTCTTAACAAGCGTGTGACGAGAGACGCGTTGCATTATGCGTCTTAACAGATCGAAGAGTCGTTGCTAAAAATAACGTCGCGTGATTTCTTATTAATAAAAAAAAAAAAAAAAACAGAAAATAATAACTCGATGTAATCGTCTTTGCGCATTTAAGTGTGTGTGTGTGTGTGTATCTGTAAGGTAAGAGAAATATTAATAAAGAGAGGAAAAGAGATGCGCGCTATGACTCTGGCTATTAAAATAGAGGGATCTTCTTCCCCACGCGACAAAGAACAAAACCGACAATTAGCCGTCGACGTGAGTTAATAAGCAGTCTCGTCAAGTATCAACGCGCGTGTACTCGGGCAATTTGATATGTTCGTGCGAAGACAGATACCGAGGAATCACGGGGGTAAGTAGCCGAGTACATTGTGTCATACCAATTAATAACGTTAATTTAATCGTTATTAAGAGAGATTCAACGAGTCCCTCTCTTCATTGTTATTTTCGACTCACGAGCGGAAGACATTTTATACACAATTATGTGAGTTATTTATGCGATGCGCGCATATAGCATTTCGTATAATAATAATGATAATAATATTAATTCCACTATGTACAATAATTAATTTTTCTTAATAACACGCTAGTATACATTACGCTCTTTACATCTTTATTAGCGTAGTTTCTTCTAAGCTGTTGTGTTCACGCGTTTCATTAACTTTTGAATGAAAAGAAGGGAGTGGTGGGAATAAACACGGTGTGTGTGTTCTTTGATTTTATCTTGTTTATATGAGAATCGGAAAATCAATTGTCTTATTTGAATCATCACTTTAAAATATTCTCGGAGAACACTTTAAAATATTCTCGGGAAGTGATCCCGAATTCGCGCGATAACGCGCAAAAAATATACACTAGTTGGTTTAAATTAGCCGAGCGACGATCGCGCGCGCGCGCGCGATGCATTTTTTTTTCTCCCGGACAAGACGGTGTACTTGACAGCGTGTCATACGATTCAATTTCTGCGCGATTGATCAATTTGCCGGAGCGGAGCGAGCGAGAGAATAATGCCCCGACCGACGCACCACCGTCATGCCATTCTCTCTCTCTCTCTCTCTCGTATAACGAAACAAACGAACGCAATTTCATAGGTGGCTTGCACTCTGGCTGGCCGTCCGTCCGTTCGTTCGTTCGTTCGTTCGTTCGTTCGTTCGTTCGTCCGTACGCACAGTATTACGCAATGAAATCTAGTTGCCTGGTCAATGGATCCGCATCCTCTGACAGACGAGATTCGTTCGAAGCCTAGTGCCCAGCCTGTGCACTGGCTGATGATTCGATATAACCACTCTTGGTCTGTGTCATCGACGATCTCCTCCTGGCCTAACAACGTCCACTTACTGCTAATAATTATTTTCATTGGGGATCCACGGTCCCCCCATCCTACACATAGGCAACTTCCTGCACGAACGGATATAAAAATAGAGCTCTGCAACGTTCTGCGATCGTCGAGAGTCAATTCAAATACATTTTCTCCGTATACGAATCTCGGCTGTTTGCGCGCCTTTATTATCGATCACGATGCGTGCGTATATAGTCGCGAAATATCGCGAAAACGATTGCGTGCAAACAAATATGTAACGAACGCGCGCGATTGTATCGTCGTGAGAGCTTTAATTGTCGCAGTCGTCTTTTAGCGCACATTCAGGCAGAACTCCGGCGTTTTAGCGAGTGTTTTACTTTGCGGTGTCGCGCGCGTTCATACGTAGCTTTTCGCTCAAGAGTGAACCACCCGGGGATGAATCAGGGCGGGATGGTCGTAATTCTTGGCGAGAATACCGGGGAAGACGTAAACGGGGTGATATAACGATGTCGAGGCGATTTCCGCAAATCTACCGGGCGTCGTCGTTCGGACAACGAAGGAGAGAAAGCGCGCGGGGAAGAGGGTGGAGAAGAGATCTGGCGATGTGTGTGCGCGCTCGTAAATTATTTAGGGCCGAGGTGTCGAGGCTCGACGTCTCGATTGGCTCTCGCTGCCCAATCCGGGAGAAAATTAAATAACAACAAAACGATAAAAGACAATTGTTTCTAAGTTTTATGGCCTCCCCGACTCTCGCGCGCGCGCGAGAGTCGG
>QVOA01005586.1:0-27669 GCA_014825685.1 Pseudomyrmex cubaensis | reverse complement strand
TATTCGGGGTCCTTCTTGTATACGTGATGCAAACCAAGCATTCTATACAGAGGAAAATAATTATTTCTATTTATATATGTATATACACATATAGATTTAAGCACATTATCTGCATAACATCTGGCAAAACGGCTCTTAACACCTGATTTGATTTAATTCATTCTATTGTTTAAAAAAAAAACAATCAATTGCGCTATAGACGCTTCTTCGCAAGAGAAGGCTTACTTAATTCTAATGATCCTAATGTTCTGAATTAGAATCGTCCGATGTGATGGCAATTACCGCTAATGTCACAAGATTACAACTTTTTTCTTGCATTATATGAGTAGTCTAAAAAAAAAAAAAACAGTGTGATGAATCATATCACACGAATTAAACTAATGTAAATTTACGAGATTAACTTTTGATGTAATATTTTTTTTTTTTTTTTTTTTTTTTATTCCCAAAATTATTTCTGTTGAAATCTCCAATGACACGGTTATTATCTTGGTGTCGTTTTTCGAGAATGCATTTCTCTGGTGTGAATGATCGCGGAATTTCGTTTTACGAGACCTTAGAGAAGCTCTCATAAAACATTCGTGCGCACGATGACATTTAAGAATCACGCCACCGTAAAAGAAGCACTTTTTGTTCAACGGAAAACGAAAGAGGATATTGTATTATAACGCCGACGTCGCGTCGCGTCGGTGTGATCAATTTTTATGACAATTGATTGTGTTTGATTATTATCTCGCGCCAAAAAACAAATCACGCGATTTATTTGAAATAAATAATTCTCTGTTAAATAATCCTATTATATCACCAAATATCTTTCGTTTAAATAAACTTCTTTCTTTCTTTATTTGTCGAGGCAATTGACGTTAATTAAAAATATATACACGCACGTTGGAATTCTTATGCGTCAATGCAAGTTTAATTAAACAAGTTTTCGACAGCACTCCACGAAATCTAAGCAGAAGTTTCGTCCGCTCGCTTCGTGAAACGTGGGTCAATTACGGGCATGTTTCGCAGAGCCGCGCTGATCGACGGAAACGCAAAATCGACTTTCTGGGCGTGGACTTTCGTGTCGTGCAGTTTGTTACGGGAACGGCGGATTCGCGAGACACGTTACGGAACTTCGCAGCAGGGTGTATCAGGCTGTAAAGTCGTAAACGCGGTCAAATCGAAATGAACAGCCAGCGCGGGACGGCACACAAACGTGACAATGCCTTCCTCGAGGTCGACGATATCGATTCGTAAACTGCCGGCGTTGTTGCGCTACGCCCAAGTCTAAAGCGGATACAGTGTAGACACACCGATAAATACAATCCGCGGGACTTTCCACCTGTGATTTATATACTTGAGATTCAACAACTGCGCGAAATCGCGATAAAATCGGTTTGAGACAGTGGCAAGATATCACGAACGTAGCACTACAATACAAGTGCACCAGAATTTAAATAAACTTCCGTTGAATAAAAAGTTTTGATTTTTTTTTATTATTAAAAATATATTGTAGAATTAAAAAAACAATAAAAAAATATAGAACAAATACACATTTATATTTTCCAGAAATGTTTTTTTTTAATCTTCAGGGCATCTCTTATTTTTCAAATACAAATATACTAAATCTGATAACAAAATTCTTCCAAAGATAATAAAAAGTAACAAATATTTCTGTTATTTTCATATATAAATACTATCATTCGATATTTTATTTAATATTATTTGATCCTTTAATTCGAGAAAGAGTTCACTGACATTCGCGCGATTGATCTGCAGTCGTCACGTCGTGCGAGATTCCGTAAAACTTGAACGCGGAAGCTCCATTCTTTTCTTTTTTTTGCTAGAGAATCCGCGCACGAGCACTCGCTGCTAACTCCGCGCATTAAGTACAATGTACTTAAGTATATATACTATGTACTTAGATACATATAATATACTGTGTACTTATATATGCTATGTGATACGACTGTCCGCTCCCGCCAATGCAACGTGACAAATTGACTTTCATGACGTAACTCTCCGTGCGGGCAACATTCCGGCGATGTGGGTGGCCGAGAGAGTTCTAAGAGGAAAAAAGGGTGAGACGAAGGTGGTCTCGGTAATTGAGCGAAGGGATTTAGACGTCACGCGTCACTCGCACGCCTAGGGCTGAAAGAAGAAACTTCCCCCGTAAAACGTGGCGGCGTCAAAAGATTGTTCGATCGCTCGTATAAGTTCGTCGAGATTCTTGCTTCTCCAGCTTTCCGTCAATCTGACGGAATAATGTGCGAAAAAGAGAGCCTCCCGCGTACTACCAATCGAACTCTTTCGAATAGTGCTTTTCGAATAGTGTTTTGGATATTACCAAGAAACATTATTAACATAAAAGAAAAACCATTAAGTTCGCATCTTAGCGTTGAAATAAAATTTTCTCATTTCTCTTCGCTTTGTAATTTGTAACGTAATATAATATTAGAGAAAAAAGAGATAAAATTGTTGTTATTTCGAGAACAAGAAGTAAAATTGTGTGTGTATACTATAATTCTATCTTCTTAAAATAAATTCCGCGATTGGAAAGTTGTATTCAAGTTTAAGTGTGCGGAAGAACTGAAAAGTTTCGCAACTATCACAAGTTTTAAAGGGTCGCGAGAAGAGCCCCGTTATTCTGTCGATTGTCTCCGCAGTAGTACGAGCGCTCTCCGATCGGACAGGCCCGAGTGTATGATCCGCCAAAACCTATTTCCCGCGGGTGCTATGATTCGATTCGGTACTCCATCCCTTTTCTCCTCTCCTCCTCCAATTCGGTTGCACGCGAGAGTTACCGCTCTACTTTTCCCTCCGGTGACTTTTTTCTTCCCGACCATGTCACGTTTCTTCCTTTTTTTTTTCTTATCTCAAGCATCACCGTGAAAGTCCCTTAACCCTCTTGAGATCTGTTTGCGAGCGGGAGAATGACGGAGAAGAACAGCGAGATACACAACTGCGAAATCTGGAAGAGAACGTGTGTCGTGGGGGAGCACACAAGTTTTTCGATTAGTATTTCGCGCGAGCTCGTCTCGCGCACAACGAAGAGAAAACTGTATAACGAGGATTCGGTGAATACGTTTAACCTTCTTTTTTTTCCCCTCGGTTTTTCAATCATACGCGACAAACACATGTCGGAGAATTGTAGAGACCGTAAAGCTTTTGTGCTTCTTCCTCGCATCTCGAAATCAGATCCTCCACTCTCATCCGTCGCGAGTAGTTGCGAGTAGTTCTAATTCAAAATAAGTCTCGCAATGAATCATGTGGAATTAGAAATACATAGAAAAAAAAAGTATAAAAACCTTTCGTGAGAATTTTTATGTGTGTACATAATTATATTATCTATTTTGTGAAATATATAATTTAATACTGGTATTATTATTATTCATTTTAAATTACATAAAAGAAAGAGAGAGGTAAATAAAATATAATATTAAAATAACCATTTTTGCTTATTACAATAAATAAATGCTATTATTTTCTGACATAACATTATATATAGCAACTCCAAATTTCAATAAAGCTTGTTTCGTCCCAATTGATTTAATGTGACCTTTGTATTTTACAAATTAATCGAAAACTGTCAATATTCCATCGTAATATTAATACATCAAAGTCTATTGTTATTATAATGTCATGATAGTAAATAAACTGTCGGAAAAGCCTGGATTCATTGTAGCGCAATTTTTGCTTCGGTTGTATTTCGAAGTTTCAAAGCTATTAAATGAAGGGCAAGACTTTGCGATATATTATGTATATCTGTAAACAACATTTTTATCAACTTTTCTCTCAAATCAAATAAGCTTTTTTTGCGCATTAGAATTCTTCCGAGAGTCACTTGTCCTTTAAACCGCGCGTTATTTTTAAACTGGTCCATTTTTCAAAGATCTCTTTGCGAGCCGCGATCAAAAAGACGAGATAGAAGAGAAACGCATGTTCGCACCTCTGCGTGTTCGTTTGCTTGACGATGAGCGAGGTCGAAAGAGCATCGAATTTCATCGGGTTTACGAAAGCGCCGGAGGCGTTTTGCCCTCTTGTCCGACGATGTTCTAACGAGTTTTCGAAGAAAACGGTGTTTTCTCACGAGATCGCTCACTTTAAGACGCCATAAAGCAGAAAATATATATAGTCCACGTCAGTCCGTGCTGTTGTCGTGATATTTTGCAGAGCGGTAAGTAATATGTGGAACGCAGAATCTTGTCAAGGTGAATTTACAGTAATGGTTCGCTTGCTATAGCGCGCGTGCGCACACACCCACACCCACACACAAACACTTGACTTTATCTTGAGAATGTCGTATAAATTTTATTTACACGACATTTTATTATTTACAGCAAACGTCAGCTTGTACGCGTCAACTGTGGCTACGTCAACGTCTTTTCCACATTAAATTAATTTGATAAAGTTTTGTTCTTACATTTAGGTGTAACAGATATTATCGAGTAAAGGCAATATTTATTAATGATGTCAAACAGATCAAGATTTTACAAGAACAAGATGTGTAATAAAACAAAATTCTTTGTTACTTTCTTTTTTTTTTCATCAACACAATTTTTATAAAAGCCACCTTTAACTATTAAAACGGTGACCTAGAATCGGAGAATTCTAATTAGACATTTTGTTAATTAATTCACTTTCGAGCTCCGCGTAGACGAAAAAGCTGTCGTATAAATATTACAAACATTGCGAGAAAGTGAATTCTCACATGACAGAGAAGTTTTTTCCGCTCGTAATATCCGATGCTGTTTTATCTCAACTCTAATGAGAACGCTAATAGGTTACATATTTATAAAGACCGAGCGCGAGGATATTTTCTCAATCGTTTGTTGAAATGTATTCCGATTGTGAAAGAAGAATCTTATCACTGTGCTTCGCTATATGTTTTAAGAATAAGTCAGTGAATGCTAATTCATTGTCACTCGCCCGAAGTAACGTTTTAACGAGACTGATCTACGGCCTCATTTTTGCGAGAGATGGAATATTTGTGTCGCCTGAAGCAAACGGCATAACTGCAAAAAAAGCTTTAAAAAAACTGAGAAAAATGTCAACGATACAAGAAATTAGAGAAAGAGAAATGAAAATTGCGTAATTATTTACATCTACGAAAAATATTGAAAGAAGTACGTTCGATAATTTCCTGTAGCATCAATAATTTCATTGTGTAACTGCAACAGGTGACGCATCCATACCATATGTTACGTTTCGCAGATGATTCGATTTTAAAGTTCCCGGAGCTTCTTAATGCCCGTCGGGCCGAAATTATTCCCAGACATGCGAACCATTCAATTCCCCATTTCTATCTTTTCGTTCCATCTCTTTATACGTCAAGCCAATCTCTCAAATGCGTTCTCTCTTTCTCAAAAAGCACGAAGTGCCTAGTGAATTATGTATTTACGCGTATGTAGTGATAACGCGCGCGCGCGCACGCGTAAACAGCTCGCGATAATTAATCCGAGGTTTGTTTGTGATCTGCCACGTCACGTTGGTTCTCCATCTGCTTTCCGGATGAATGCAATCGGTCAATTAAGGTGATCGATATACTTTATCCGGAGCGACATTATGGCAACAATGAATCAATAAGTTCGCGAAGTTAAACCCGTCAAAAAGGAAAACCTATTGGAAACGAGGTTTTTGCGCTCGGGGCGAAAGTGCCGAAGCGAGACTTGTAACAGAATTTGCAAAACTCGTTATAATCAGACGGGAGGGAATAATTTCGAGAACTCATTACCGATATTAACGACATAACGAGACGGATATTACGTTAAATTTTAATACCGTTTCTTGCTTTGATGGGATTTCGAGATATACACGCTGACCGTGTCGAGAAATCGAAGCGGCTGCCTCTTCTCGCTCGAGATTGCGCTTCTCGTTGTAATTGAATTGGATTTGCAAAAGTGTGATAAAAGTATTTCGCGTCGAATCTCGCAGTGCGCGATTTATTTAATTAATATGCGAACCACTCGCGTATTAAAAAAAGACAAAAACGTGAAGCGCACGTTAATAATTCCGTCGCAAACTATTTTTTTGATTTCTTTTTTTTTTTTGCGCGCGCGTCTCTCGAATGAATCTAGTATGTGTGTACTCGAACTTAAACTCTTCGAAACCAACTGCGCGTACTTGAATACACGCGCGTGTCATAGACAATCACGCGCAATCAAGTATTTCACTTGTGTGTGTGTTTTGGCGCTCTCATAAATTAAATTAAAAAATACTTCATTTAATGACACTCTCGTGTGCCAGCAGAAATATGACACTTGTGCGCGACTCTTCGCTCCGCGCGCTTATCTGTTAAGCGATTCATTATGCTTACCAGAGCGCAACTGATACGGAATGGCAAATAGCGTGTAATGATCGCGACATGCGTAATTTCCCGTTGTTCAAAGGTGCGCGAGTTGTTCGCTGAAATCTGTCGCATTGTACACGTACGTACGCATTGCCGGTGTATAACGAATCGTCGTGTAAATTATTTTATTACGGAATTAAAACGCGCGAACTAAATCGACAAAATTCACACGCATCGAATATTCTTTAATTTAATAAACTTAATTACTAACGCAACAATAGAGACATAATTAAACCGATGTAAATTCCGAATTTACCGATTTTACCGATGTAAATTCCGACATTCGAATTATATGTGCGTGTAACTCGTTTTACGCACATCAAAATTTCAATACTGCCGAACTTTACGTTCCAAATTATCGCTACAAATTAGTCTAAATCAATAAATAAGGATTTGGAATATAATTATAAATTGGGTGTTAAAAGTGAGAGACTCGCATCGCGAGCAAAAGTAACGTTACTGACTCTCTAGAAACTGCCTTTTGAAAGATCAAAAGAGTTAGCATTAAAAAAAAAAATGAATAGAAGTTGAAAGGAGAGAATTTTTAATTTTAAAGCTTGACTCTCGGCCTTAATATTATTTATTCTCTTGTCGGTGTACTCTTCTTCAATCACGAATATTTTTACTTTAGAGCCAACAGGAATTAAATTACATGTCATTTTTCTTCGTCTCAATTTCTTGTGTAAAACACCTTGCTGATTAAGAGCCAAAGAAAATTTAGTTGGAAAGATAATCTCACGGGGAATTACGTGGAAATTTTCAAGCTCGAAGCCTACTTGGAACGCAACACTTTCGAATCGTTTATATAAGCAAAAGATGTCGTTTGATTTTCATTACAAGGTAAAAAATTACGTCTTTAAAATGCATGTTGTTTTTTGTCTTAAACTCTACAATTAATTATATCATTCCACCGGACAAACAAATGTGACACTTCTGGGACTTCGTGTCTCTTGCGAGAGGATTGGTCTAAGATCGAATCCACGAGAGATACTTGTGTGCTCGCGATGTATATTCGTGGCAGTTGAGAATTGTCAGCTCGTCGCCCGAAACGTGCTGGCTGTCGCTTTTACGATCAATTTGCCGTCCGAGTTCGAAGCTCGAGAGAAACTGCCACTCGGCCGTGTTTCATTAACAGGACAAGAAGCGAGGTCCTGACGGGCCGCGTTGGATTTCCGGTTAGATGACGGCAGAAACGGCTGTTTGCGGGAACAAGGCATTTCGATTACCACGAACGGTCCTCTGATGTCGGTACAAGGACCGACTTTACGTCAGCACAAATTTGAATGTCCGCAAGTAATCGCATTCGCCACGATGTCACCCGACGACGCTATTTGATGACAACATGCAATTGATGTATTTACATCGTCATTTTATACGTATTGTTCTCTACTGTATTATTGTATTGTAACGTTTATTACAGCAAACAATTGTCATTCAAAATCAAATATTACAGAAAATATTACAAATCATATGTAGAAAAAATTATATAGAAAAAAAACGAAGTATTGTTTCGCGGGAATTGTTTTGTGATATTATTAGCGCGCTCAGAAAAGTTTAAAGTGGTATCGAAATTTCATGCGCGAATGGAACGGAGAGATCAATATGTGTACATCCGTGTTCCTGAGTTTGTCACGATAATTAAAACTCTCGAGATCATGGCTTCAAGCACAGCAATTAAGACCCGACGGAACTTGTATAGATAAAACCTCTGCGTGTCCTCTTTCTCTCTCCCTCACTCTCTCTGCTATTTTACGTTCTTCTTATGTTGCGCTTTAGTTTCTAAACGCCAAAGATTTTGAAATACGTTATAGACCAGAGACAATTTAAGTATTACGTGAAATAAATTCGCTAGATATATCACAATCTACGTTAAACCACGAATATTGTACAAAAATTATGAACAATAATAAATTACACCGCTCTTCACGGTTGTTTTATCAGAAGAACGTTCGTATCGAGCAGAAAATCTCGCACGCAAACGTCAACATATGAGCGATAACGCGGGGGATTACCTATTAAAAATATATATAATTTTCTAATTTAGTTGGCATTTCTATATTGCACAATTTATTTCGCTTACAACCGTAATTTTACCTACTTTCGCACTGATATCTGTAGGTACACTCCGCGCGTAAATTCCACGAAGAAAAAATTAGAATAACAATTTGCCGGAAGAATAGCATTTCGCCGAAAGAAATTTCACGTTGAACGAAATCTGTCACGCGAGCGGCGCTTGCGCGAACAAAAAAAAAATTAGCGCTAGAGGTTTCTCCAACCGTAAATTAGAAAAGCAAGCAAGAACGTGGAACACTCTTATTAATTCCGAAAGAATGTTTTGTATTCCTCTTTTTTTTACATCTGCATACTCTGTAACAGAAGAATAAATTGGAAGTGAGACTTTTGTGAGGTGTTTTATCGGAAGAAACTCCGTGTCGGGGGTGATATCTAACACGCGATCAGGGGGCATGAGGAAAACACAGCGATGGTGAGTTAAGAAAGTAATAACAGTATAAATCGAGAGAGAAAGAAAGAGAGAGAGAGAGAACGTAGCTCTCTCAAATTGGGGAAACGTTATCACTGATGAAAATTGAAGAAAACAGAGACTAATTTGATTACCCGCAGATTGAAAGATCTGCTTGTTGAAGGTCTGTTCTTTGCCTCATTATGTGAGACACACGCGAAGAAAATACGCAGCAAGAGACATTAGATGATTATACGATACACGTATGTTATACAGATTGTATTTGTAAAAAAGACTGAATAGTAAGAAAGGCTTCAGAGTAGAGAATAGATCATACAAATGTTCGTTACGCGGCCAAAATGAAGTTGAAGAATAAGTAGAGAGTCAATAGCATGCGCGCGCACACATACACACACACACACACACATTGAAAATGAAAAAATCCATCTGGCCAGTTACTTTAATTCTCGTTCGTAAATCCGACTGTGAATGGCTCGCGAAACTTCAATTAGCCGCCAATTCCGTCGGTGACGAAGTAACCTTTTTTTTTTTTTTTTTGCGCGCACGCGGAATAAAGAGCACACGCCATGTGTTGAAATGAGAAGAAAGGTACATCGTCGCGCGCGTCATAATGGAAAACTTCCGCGAATAAAAATTCACGCGAGTGAAAATTTGATAGCTGCTCGGCGCCCAGAGATTGTCATTATGTTTTCCGACCTGTAGAAAGAAAGAAAGAAAAAATATCGTTCGATTATTTTCTCGCCAGCTTTGACAATTCTCTTTTCTCTCTCTCATCGGAGAAAATTTAAGATTTTTACGATTGATCGAATATATATCCGTGGAGAAAATCGTTCTTCAATTTTTTATTTCAATGAAATCGTACGTATCTCGATTCCGTATCAAAAGTTCCGACGAAGTACGTCTCTCGAAATCTATATCTCAAATGTCTACGTGTGATGGTAGTTTATTTACTTAGTATATATATATGTATATATATATATATATATATATATATATATATTTCGCTCTCTTGATGCGAAAAGACTGTAGGAAATTTATTATGAACGAAACACATCACATTTGAAGAGGATTGTGTAAGGAAGCTTCGTCGGGATTCTTGCACAACTGAAGGAAAAGTTCCTTCAGCTGTGAGCACATTTAAATCAGCTTTATCTTTAAAAAAAAAAAAAAAAAAAAAAAAAATATCTCAAATTCAGCGAATTCATCGCATAAGAAAAGAAAATTAACGCCAAAAGTTGGACACACACCGATAATATTGTCTCGAAGACCTAATTCTCTCTCAATATTCGTATCTGCCAGAACGAATTACATACAATTCAGCTGATGTTCAACGGCGCACATACACACGACACGCGATATCTCGCGCATTGGCATTCGAGCACACCAGATAAAACCTCGTTCCGCGTTCGGAAGAGCGCTATAACGTCTCTTCCTCCGTTATTGATACTGGCGATCGCGCCGTGTAACGAGATAGCCGGCGCTAAATACCGCATGAAACCAAAATGACTGCCGTTTGCGGTGTGTTTTAACGAGCGGCCGACTCATTTGCCGTCAATGAAAACTTGCGCGCCGTTATTTTCATATTCTTATAAACTGAAAATAAACGACGAATTATCGCAAAATCTTTTTTTGTTTTTTTGCGAAAGTCTCTTTTGACACACTTTCGCTTTTAATTTTAACTCTCAAACTACGTTCGAACGAGCGTAGTTAAGTGTGGATTGCGCGCAAGAAGATCCAAGGACCACGAGGATCGCGGGACAAATATTTACTCGTTTGTCCGGACAACGCGGATCCAACGCGGTACATATGTCAGGATCAACTTCCGCTCTGCCGGCAGAAAACAGTCGCGCGATTACGTACGGCCGTGCGAGCAAAGTAAATCGAGCGAGACTGCGACACAAAAAGATAGGTAAAATGCGCGAGGAAGAGACGAGAGAGGCTCCGAAAATCAACACGATGATTCTCGTAAATTAAACGATTGGGAAAGGGATAATCGCGATTAGGGTTTATTGAAGCTGTCGTTAATTATTCACGGAAGCACGCACGGCGGAAGTGCAAGATGAATGGTTGCGTGCACGAGTGCGGGTAAGGGATTAGATGCAAATTGCAAATTGGGTTAATCGTGTCGCACAATTAATAACACGACGACTCTTTGTCGCGCTTTCGTTGCAATTAGAGACAGATATCCGTTAGCGATTATACCAAGAATTGCGATACGATATTTCATTGAGAACACAGAGAGACGTTCTTCCGCCTTTGCGGACGTAACGTGTCGTGTATATACACTTGTTTTATATTAAAAATTAACTCGAGCGATCGATAGAGATCGGATACCTCGGAATGCGATCGTAGCTATCCCAACTGGTGAGGCAGTTGTAGCTGCTGTATCTGCTGGACGTCGTCATTGTTAGCGTCTTTCTCGCTGCGACATCTCGGATCCGTTCGGCCGCGTTATTCCACAGTGTCACCACGAACGTTCTCCATCGTTTCACCACACCGAAACTGGCGCTCATCTATGGTCGGGCCTTTGGGATACAGTTCCGCGTCTTAACGGGATCAATTCTCTTCGGTATTTCTCTCCACTTGTTCGTTGCTTCTTCCTTCGTCGCGATTAATCCGATTGATCCGTTCCCCCGACGTCTTTTGGTTTCTCGATCGCAAAAAAACCATCCAACGGAGTTGGACGTGTGTTGGTCCGATCGCGGTCGCGAGACTACGTGTGCAATACCCCGCGGGAGCGCCCGACGACGTTGGTTACCGTCTGGTAACACGCACAATCGCCCCCGTGGTGGGTTAACGAACCACAAAGAAACTTCTGGAACACGAGCGCGCCTAACCGAGCTCGGTACCGTTCGTGGCACGATACATGTGTACGAAGAGAGCACTATGCCACCCCACTCTTCGTGTACACCACCCTCTACGTACGCGTGCTCCGCGAGATCGCTCGTCGAGAAAATAATAAGGGAGGATAGAGAGACGGAGAAATACGTCTAAGTCACTTGTACAAGACGTTGGACCACGTACGTCGCTAAACTTCGCTAAAATTGGACCGCCGTTTCAAACTCTCCCTTTCGTAATTGTTTTTTTTTTTTGTTTTTTTTAATTGCATTAAAAGTTACCGATTAATTACAATAATAATTATATTACTGTACCCTTAAAATTATCCATCACCCTGGAATACAGATATGATACGACGCACGTGCGTAACAACTATAATGGCATGCGTGCGTGTATGTGTGCCCGCGCGCGCGTATTAAAAATACTTCTACATTTTTTGGACCCGCCAACCAGCGTGCTCAATTAAGTATCTCGTAATTAGAAGGAAGGTGTGCCCGACGTGCTTGTTTACTCGACATGTAATGTCGGGCGTCACATCTCCCCCTACGTGTCCTCCTCCCGTTCACCCCCACTTTCTCGTCGCCGCTCGCCACCCTGATATTGCTCCCTTAATCGAATACACTTATGCAAACTTCCCGCCCGCCGACGTCGCCAATTGTAATCTGCTTCTCCCTCGTTGCTGCAATACTAATCTCGTCCCCCTTGGGAAAAAGTTTTATCCGGTATCTTCTCCCGATGCGCGAGAGGTTTTTCCCTCTCGGGTTCTTCTCCTGCGTGACCTCTTCACTCTCGCGCGAAGCTCTTTCTTCGCGGAAAAAAAGTCCGGCGAAAATCAGGCGGAGAAAGGACGTAAGGACGGGGTTGCGGAAAGAAAACCGCCAACTTTTACTTCGGCGCGCACTTCGCGCTTTCCCACAAAATGATGAACGATTACCGCGAGAACGTCGAAAGAAGTTCGTTAGTTCGGAAAAGCGATGGGAGAACCGATGATAACGGTAACGATGATGATGATGATGATAATGTCGACAAGACAATCGATTTTGCAACAAATTGCCTCAACAACGAAGAGTTGTTAAGATTTCTATTTCGGTTTGAGCTTTGCCGTAAACTTGGCCAGCGGCTAGTTGGTAACCGCGGTGTGATTACCCAGGGCGACTCGACGTCGTGTTTCTCAAAGGAATTCTCCACTTTGCAACTCGAAGACATCGAAAACTCGTTGAAGTCTCCCCGCGAACTCGCTCCGTGGGAACAAACTCGTGGAAGATTTCTTGCTCTTCGCGGTCCACCGCGCCTTCTTCTTTATCTTACCAGTTCACCGCCGTGTCTTGCATGTTCCCGAAGAGTATTCCCGAAACACTTTGTGTTGTTTCTTGCACGAGTCAATATCCATCTAACATTTCCGTCCGTCACAAGGCGCTTCGAACAGTTTGTTACTTCCTTTCGTTCATTAATTTACGTTTCCTGAAGAACGTTGGTCCTGGTTTCAGAAGCTCTTCGACGTTTGTTTTGTTGGTCCTTTTGGTTTACGAACTTTCGCCGAGGTTTCACTCTCGAGAGTACGCGAGGTTTTCTTTTTCTTTTTTCTTTCAACGTGTTGATACTTTAGTCCTGCTTCGGGAATCGCTCTATTTGCCGATGCGACGTAAGCGATTTTATCCCGGATTCGTAAACGTCACGGACGTGCGACGCGATCTCTCACGACGAGGCAACGCGACTTCCTCTTCAGGTACCGCATCTTCCGGAAGCCGCCGCTTCGCAGTCGCCGCGGTCGCTCGCGCCCTGTGCGGGCCGTTGTTTCACTAGAAAAAGCCGCGCGGTACCACCATCGGCCTGCTTTGGTCCGCGCGTGCACCACCGGCCTGGCAGATCCTCCCCCGTGAAAGCTTCGCAAGCACAACGCGCTTCGCGTGGCCTGGCCTAGCGCCGACTAGCGGAATCAGCTTTAACCTCGCCGCCGGGACAACGCGCACCCCCAGCACAGCGCAAGCTCCGCAAACTCCGATCACCCTCCCTTGATTTTTCTCGCGCACCGCGACTCCTACAACGGGACATCCGTGGTTCGTTTTCCCCTCCCCCTCGGGGAAAGCTGATAAACAAGGAGGAGTCGCGGCATAGGGGGATGAAAAATAGTAATTCGCGCGGTCGCGACGTCCGATACGGTTTGCTCTTCTTTTTTTTTTCACGGCGGCCTCCTCGTCTTTCTTTTCTTTTTTGACTACCGTCAGATAGTGAAATATGAAGAGCGAGATGAACAAGGAACTTATCTCAGAATATGTACATATATGTATATACTTGCTTATATCACGGAATTGGGATCAGTGCTAGATCACACGTGTGTGTGTGAAGAGATACTTTTTTTCTTCGTATCGATACGTTGTACGGCCATTATTGTGACAATGCGATAACCATCGTTCTTCATTTCGCGCGAAGATAACAAAGATAACACCCATCTACTTTGTAAAGCCGCAGATAAATAACGGCAAAAACGAGAGAAGAACGGACGTATTTTTTTTCGGATTAGTAGCTTTGAAATTTGAAACTGACGATCGATCACTTGCGAAATTTAAAGCCGCGTCAATCGGCGAAAAGTAAATTTAATTACAATAAGCTTTTTAAGAAAAAGAACATACGTAATTCAAGATTTTTTAATCTATTATTTTTTTTCATTTACGTCCATTTACGCTCTTGCGCCCGATTATGACAAAACACAAGTATGTAGTTCGCAAATAAACGAGAGAAACGTTTCGTTGCTTAATCAGATATTGAAACGATTAGAACGAGGAGCAAATTATTTGTAAAGGCGTGATAAATCGTTTCTGATACGCTGTCTTTTTTTCTTTTGTATCTTTTTTTTTTTTTGTGAATTGTATTGCGGTATGCAACGGGAAAAATATTGGGGACAGTTCACGTGTCTTATTGGAATAGTTTGAGACGGAGAGACGACTGAGAAAAATTGCGCGCGCGGAAAGAACGAGATGAGAAATAATAACTCGCTTGTGCTCATGTTCTGTGTACGGTAATATCTTTACTATTAGAAATTAGTCGCTCTTTCCCTTCAAATAGCGAATACGGCAGATGCACGTGTGTACATACGTGTGAATTTCACTTCAACAATTCGCACACTTCATTTCTTGTTTCGTCATATTGATACGTTTTCCGAAATAACCTTTCAAGCCGAGAAATATGTCAACGAATATGTTAAATATACTTGCTGCTATAATATTAGACGCACCGACGGGATGTAATAAGGAGAAGTTATTTAATATTCCTGTACCATATAATAAATTATCCCTTTGCTCTAATATGACTTGATATCAAAGCGCATTCGCCGTACGGATTTATTAAACGGTATCGTGCAAATTCGCCGAAACGACAGCGGAGTGGAATGAGCTATATGTTGTTACAGAGTTCGCTTCAACAAGACATTTTCTAGGATGTCTAATTTTACTCTCTGTGAGAAAATTCTTATAAATGAGAAAATTTTCTTAACAAAAAAAAATTAAATATAATAGTAAAGTTTAGCAAACGTTATTGTTGAAATAATATTAAAATCTATTATTTCAACGAGACGCGTGTTGAACAAACTTATATAGAACACCAGAATCTGTGGTGCATTTTGCGAACAGAACACACGTATAAAGCACATGATCCATCTTTTACATCGCGCGAGATCGCGCGACTAGATGCGACTCCGCTTTTCAACGGTGTAAGGAACTTGTGGACAACCGCGATGATTTACGACCGATGTATAACTTTTGCTCGCGGTGTGTGTAAAACATCTCGATATTAGAGATAAAGATATTGTGAAAGGAAGTTGCACGGAAAAATCTATCTTTTTCGCGCTTGCGTGTAAATTATTCAGACGCGGTTTATTTTCACAGAAATATTAAAAATACTAGTTTAAAAATATAACATTTGTCTATTTATATTGAGACTAAACCAGCGACTATAAAACTTCGCGCTGTTTGATAAAATCTTATATAGACAATTCTTTTTCACACAATGTAAAACGAACGTTTCACTTTTAGAACGAGCACGTTTGACGTAACGCGCGCCATATGTGAGAGAATTCTCAGTATTTAATTTCATTTAAATACTGATGAAGATGTGTGATGGAATTTCATAGTTCGCGCTCGCTATTATGTACATATCCGGTATAAATGAATATTCAATTAATGTCACGATTAATAATCCAATTATACGCTGATATATCACCTACGCGACATCTCGGTGCGACGCGTATATTTGCTCTGAAAACTTTTTGAATATATTCTTTCCTGATCGCACACGTTTTCTATTCCGTGACATTTTTGCAAATATATACGTAAATTGATAGATATAGTGCAGAGAAATATTTATTACAAATATTCAATACACGAAAATGTATTTCTCCGGAAAAGTCAAACGCTTTTATTAAATTTATAAGTTATTAATTAGTGGGAAAACTACGTTAAAATCGATTAAATTATCGCAACGAGCTAAACTCGGTCATACTAATTTACACCTCGAGTTTTCCTCATTAGTAGTTTATAATTTAGATCTTGTAGTTTTTTTTTATATTCTGGTTTTACGAATTAAATCGTAATATGTTAAGAACACTTAAAATATTTCATAAAAAATGTGTGTGACCGCAAAAACTCGTTGATTTAAATACAGATCGACCAGATATATTTTAAATTCGGGCGAATGTTCCGAAAAAAACTTCGCGCTTACTGCGAAGTGTAAATAAAAGATGCCTGAGGCCACTTTTCGTTATCGAAAAAACTCGAACCTTACGGGATTATTGCATGCAAAGTTAATTTCTCCCTGGTCTTTTTGCCGGATCGCTTTAACTTTCACGCCGCGTGATGTATAACCAATGAACGTTTGATATTCGTTTCAGTAAAAAAAAAAGTACGCAGAGTCTTTAGTTCTCGTTTTAAGGTCCAAAATGTCCCGATGAAAATTTACGAATGCGGACTATTTAAAACTGCCTGTAAAATATTGACGGCGTCAACCGTAAAGCAAGGGTATAACACGAGAAAGGGATGACAGTTCGTCATTAAATACGCTTTCAAGGATACGCTCGGCCACGAGGTTCTTAAGAAATTTCTCTTCGCACAGTTTCGAAAGAAATTTTCAATACCAGCTGCAATTCCAAACTACTTCTTCTTGTGTTTATATAATTTATCGATAGGTTTTCTTAGATTTTTTTGCGTTTTTGTCCCCAATTTTATAGCAAAGTTCAATGAAAGTCGAAATGTAATTTGTGCGAAGCAATACAAACTGATTCGGTCGCAATTCGCTTCAAACTCTAAGTTTCTTAATAAACTTAATTATTTAATTATGACATAATTGTGTGTTTGACGATAATAATCGTGCAAAAAATAATATTTACTTTTAGTACATCTCATGCCAAGTTCCACGTCAATATGGACGCGCAGTCGCTAATATTCCGCTAATCGAAAATCAATAAGAACTGATAAGGTTACTTGGGAGAAAGCAATAATTGAAAATGCGTCGCATTTCTTTGAAACGAAAATTAAAGATAGCTTGCGAATTGCAAGTTTCGCAATTCGGAAATCAAATTTTCTGATTAAAATCGATCTCAATTGTCAAACATGTGTACTTCGCAGATTCAGTAAGATTGTTAACGGGCAAAGAGGCGAGTGTTAGCTTTTTTGATTTTATTGTAAGAATTTTTCCAAGACGCATACTTCTGTCGCTAATAAATATTTTTTAATGTTTGCAGAGAACCGAAAAAAAAGAGAGAGAGAGAGAAAAAGAACTGTCAAGAGGATAATGCTAATAACAAAGTTGCGCGTCAAGACGGAAAAACTTATTAACAACTTTCTTCATAATACTAACTTTCAGGGTACATGCAACTTTATATTACACGCGATATATCTGTGTGTGCCGCATACGTGTCCCGAGATAAAGTTTTTAAGGCCTAGTTTTTGAAGGCTTTCTACGCGTCGTCTGTTCTTAATTCAACAAAAAGTACACGCTGTAAAAAAATTATACATGTGTGTAATATAAAATACAAAATACACATAACTATGTAAAAGTACGTGTTATAAAACAAATGTTAAAAACTTGCATAGTTACTTTTCAAAAAGTAATTATGTCAGGCAAAAAGTTTATTTGAGAAAGGCAGATCTCGAGACTCATGGCACAGATATTATATTTCTCTCGACCTCTATCGTTTTAATGATTAAAATATCGCGTGTATATTCTACCTACAATCTTAGAGCAATTCCCTCGAGCCCTTTTGACCCGGTCGCGTTTATCATTCACAATGCAAAACACCGAGTAGATCACTGTCATCTTTCTCGAAGGAGAGGGTACAAAGCAAACTTCGTCCTTGAAGACTCTTTCCGATGATCGCGAAACGACGCGCAAAATACGAAGACCGATGCGATTAAAGATGTAACCTCATTGAGAATCCACTCCCGCTGCATTAACTCCCAAAGTGATGGCGTAGAAAATTATATTATAAAGAAAACACGTGTAAAAGGTCTAAGTTAGTTTGCACAGCTGATTTTACACACACACACACACATATGTACATACAGTTAAGATCACGTGTCATTCGAAACTGGCAAAAATACTTTTTGAAAATTGTTAAATTCTCTTTCGCTATCTCGTAAAAATGTTTGTTTTGTAATCAATTCTTTTTTTCAAATCAAAATATCGATATTTTTCGCAAAACAAAGTATATTTTAAAACAATAAAGTATATTTTAAAAACCCATCTACATGTTATTTGAAATAAATATATTCTCTCTACGCGCATCTTGTAAAAAGAAGAAGATGCAAACGCGGAAATTTGTCGGCGATCATCAGCAGTCTTACGATGATAGACGTGAGTGGTTTATAAATTCTTTTTCTCGCACTTCGACATCCGTGTTCTTACGACCCCATGCGCCATGTTCTCGCTTATTTGTTGCGACGAGATCACAGTGGCGTCTCGCTTGTGTTCTTGACGAGACCGGCTCGGAGGGTGAGTTACCCTTTTGCACTCTCAGGTTCACAAGACGTCCGTCACGATATCGCGGCGGCAGCACTCGCCGCAGCTTTTCAGAGCTAGCTCTTTGAACTGTTGCGAGGCGCCACCTGAACAGTATCTAACGCAGACGCTTGGCGAACATTCAGCTTGTTCGATTTCTCGCATTTTCTCCGTTTTTCAAGTTCCGCCGCCAATATAGTATAAAGAGAAATGTTTCCTTTAGAAAGTTCGTGTAGAAAAGTATGTAAGTTTTTTGCTTATCTTTTAGACAGTGTTTTTCATTCGCGATGCGGAAATAAAATTATAATTTTGTGTATATTTTTTTGTCAGCGCAATTGTCATTATATTCTGTTTTGAAATTTAAACCAATTTACTTCTAAAATGTCTATCAATTTTCTTTTAAATAATAATTTGCTTATTTATAGATAAAATATAATTTTTATTTTCTATTGTGCAAAATACACTTTGCTTTCGAGGATAAAATATAAAATATGCTTTTCGTGTAAAATATACATTTTGCTGCATGTGAAAAGAAGATTTTATCAATGTTTTACAAAAAAAAAAACAGAAACAATGTACATAAAAATGTATATGCATGTTTAAACAATTTAATTCGATATATTTCTACAGTTGCGATGAGTAATGTATTTTTTTAAGGTTTAGTCTTTATTTGCATATAGATATGTTCATCCGGGAAAACGCGCGATATGATATATTTTATTATTATATTTCTTTGTCGCGCCGCGAACTTTAATCTCATTTGTTTCCCAAATCCTGTTCACCCTCTGGTTCCTACAGCTATGAAAGGGATTCTCAGCGTAATCGAAACTAATTGAGGCGCGCAACGGGAATTAGACCGCAATTAAAGCGAACCGGCGAGGTCACGGTACGTTGAACGTGAGGAGAAAACGATAAGACTCTGTCGCGTTGTACCGAGAAATTAAATCGTGTAATGCCATATTGAATAGTAAGTTACACGAAGTTCTCTTAAGGTTGGTTTAATAAGATCGAAAGAAGTGATGTGTCACCATAAATTTTTCCCTTGCACTTTTTATCAACAAAAATTATATCTCGTTACACATACAATGATTGACTCGACAATTATTTACATTTCTCTAATTGTTTATGAACAATGTTAATTCTACCTTTACATATCATCTGTAGAAATTATATTTAATATCAAAATATAGAAGTTTTGATCGCAGATTTGATCAAATTTGTCGTAATTAATAAGTGAAATATGTCAAACACTTGACTCGCCCTAAGAAGAAGTTGCTTTTACGCTGAACAGCAGCTCGTGAAGTTTTAAGTGCTACAACGAGATGCTCAATCATACTTCGCCGACATATCTCGGAATCATCGTTCTCTTCTTGAGCTTTATACTATCACTTCGTTACGAGTGTCTGTCAATGCGGCGATAGTAGTAAATCGACTTTACGAGCTTTCAGAAGTAAAGGCATTTATTCCGATATCGAGCGAAAATATACGAGCGGCTTCGCTGTCTGCGCCTTAACGAAACGATCTGAGCACTTCCGTTATTTCTTTTCCCAGCTTCGAGCAATCCCCGCGGCAATGAAAGGGATTTGAGCCTCGTGTTCGGTATCTCAAATTGCCTAAACTCACCCTCCGAAAAGACACAATGACGCGCTTTCTTATAGCGTTCCAAATATTTTAAAGCAAATATCGATATAAAAAAACATGTATACATAATAACAGTTTGATAATATTCAACGCAAAGCAGCTCTATTAAGCTATTAAAATACAATTTACATATAAAATGTTTGATTGTCAGCAAAATCTTTTACATTTCTCTTATTTTAAATTTTAAATTTAAAAAATCGTAAATTCGTAAAAGATCCTCTGTATTTTATGATTTCTTTATACGTATACTATATATGTATATATATATATGCTGTAAGCATTATTTTTTATTTTCTGACATCTACGAAACGACGCAATATTTTTGCCCCTGCCGGCGGTAACGAGACACTTATGAGGCGCAGTTACCTACCACGGCGAAGCAAATTCCAGAGACTGCTATTCGCTATCCCTTCGCACTATCGCGGTCGTGTCTGAGGAATGAATCACTAAAATTACGTTTATGATGGCGTTTAACGCTTGTCTGTGTGAGAATCGACCTTTTTCTCTTATCTCCGATTCCCAGTTTATTATGTATATTCCCCGAGACAAAAGCGTCTTCTCCCTTTGAGCTTGCCGAGAGAGCAATAAGTACTCCGAGAGGGTCTGAAAATCCTCGACGATGTTTCTCGCAAGATACATGCACACTCGACGACGTATTTGGAACACACGTGCACACGATCATTCTTGATTACGTTAAAAACGCAAGCCAAAATACACTCGACTACTCCCCTTTGCTTGAAAGAGCGCGTGATCTTCTTCTTTCTGTGTGAGCCTCTTCCTCTTCAAAACATTATTCTTTATTATCGTTTAATGTTCCTCTTACGTACGAAGAAAACCAATTCGATGTTATTCGCCATCAATTATCTACGTTCGCATCGTTCCCGTCATTTGCTGAGCGATCACCTGCTAATGATACATTTAAGTGTTGGAGTTTATCTATTTAGATGAACAATATTGAACGACAAACGCAAACGAGACATGGCAATTTTATTTTCTACAGTTACTTTCACTTTTTTTTTTTTTACGTCTCAATATAAATTCAACATTTTATTTCCAGCGTTCTTTCGTCTTGTTTAATGTTTCTCTGAATATTTATCACGCGCGCGTGCGTTTATTCACAATTTATATTTAATGAGAAGTTTACGATTGTTTATCTCGTAGCAAGTGGAACTTATTTTGCATAACGAGTTTCAAGCGCGTTGTCAAATTAACGAGCTACAAAACAACGACTCTCATTAAATATTTAAAAAATACCAGTCACACAGACAGACAACAAGTGTTATATTCCCGTCTCGCAGTGTAAATAAATAATAAAGTAATGTACGAAACGTGTGCGTCGGAGAAATTACGACGTACGGCGTGCGAAATTGATTTATTTCTAACGAAATACAAAAAAATTCCTCGTTCATCGAGCGTGTTCATCGCGACATTTCTGGGTCACTGTCAATTGACGTGTGTGTATATCGATTAATCACACCGAGCACGTCTCGAGTATGTCTCTGTCGATATCCACAACGTGGTCGTCACACATTATTGGCAATTTAAGAAGACAGATAATGAGAAAGAATTGAAGAAATAAGTAGATTTCTCGCTCTTAAATATTCATTAGCTAATTATTTTTGCTTCTATTCTTATCCGTCACGTTATCTCGCTTGATATCTGCTTTGTTTAGACGCTAAACCATCCAATTCTCGGATCTTTTCGATGTGATAAATAGAAGTAATCCTCGAGCTATTCTATCTAACAACCCCAGAATTACCGTGTCGCGCCGTCATGCTCGTTAGACGAAGATAGTTCGACATAAATTCACCGCCAATGTAAACGACACGAGCAAGCTTTGACAAAGGGGTGTGTTCGCGATTGGTTCTCATGGACGCGGCGGAACAGGCGACAATAGAGATTATCTATTCACTCTTCGCTCTTTCTAGAACTCTCAAATCGTCTCGTTACGCAGTCTCTCTGGATTGAGTTCTTTATCCGCGTATCGTACGTTTATTTAAACGTACGTATATTTATACGCGTATCGTACGTTTATTTAAACGTGTGAATTGCTCGACTAGAAAGAGCGCGATTGAAATTGAAGTTGGAAAAAACATCAGTCGATGAAGAAATTTTATTAAAACAATTAATTAAAAAACAATATATGTACTGAAATTAATACGTTAGAATTTTAAATATTATTTTAATGAGCGAGTTGTTCTCTCGTATATAAATATATGGAATTAATTGCGCGTTGATCGTTAAAAAGATCTGATATAAGTGACTACCGCCTTTAGTGTGTTTCTTTAATATTTTTTTCGAAATAAAAGTGTGAAAAATGAGAGAGAGTGTCAATATAGATATCGCGTTTTCTACTTTGCGAGACGCGCAGCAGCGACAATCTCGATCGAAAGTTTTGCCGGTCGAGAAAAGCGCAGACGACGTATCCAAAGCGTAATCCAATTCTGTCTACCGTCATTTTCCATCTCCGCGTTTTCCAGCCAGTTAATCGCAACTCGTTCTCGGAAATTCCGTCTATTAGGCGAATTCTTTCGCCCGTTCGAAACAAGGAAGCGCGACTAATCCTCGACGAGGATCGCCGTCCGCGATAGTACACCTCCGAGAGCCAAACGCAATTAAACAAGTTAAAAGTTCTGCCTTCCATATGGCGCGGAGTTATATATTTGCGTGGGAGCGGTAGGTACTATCTCTCTCCTCCTGTCATTGCACGTTTCATTCACTTTCCTGAATGAGGCGGAATGAACAAAACTTAATAGCACTTCACAATTTTTAAAGTGCAATTGTCGTAATTCTTGTGGCAAATAATTGGATAAATAGAAATGTGTGTCATTGAATCTCATCATAGTGATAAAAAAACAAAATTGATATATCAAATAAATACAGTCATGACAAAACAATGCTAATAATAGATACTTAGAAAAGCTAATAATTGAAATAAATTTTAATTTGTAACTTTTCTAATTAGAGCAAATTAGTTCCAATTTGAATTCACTAAAGTTGTGAACGTGCTTTTCTTTACGTATAATTTTATCAACTTGTAAACACTTGTGAAGCAAATGTTATTTGGAATTTTAGTTATTTTATAAGTTTTGGAAATTTATGTAATTATTTGTATACCATATGAAAATTCTTTTATATGTGTGACATAACGTCTCTTATAATATTTCTTATATAACACGCGTTATATGTGAAAGACCTGTATAATCCCCTTCATGTCGCGCTTTAGTCGCTCGCGCTTAAATGAAACCGAATGGACAGGACTAATGCCCAACTATTGTGTTACGAGAATAATCACGCAAATATAAATTCGTGTTAGCCGTAAATAAAGATTGATTATATTTTATTGATACAGAGACGCAGGTAAATTTCATATGTAACCTTGATTTATCTTCTACAACTTTTAATCACTAATTAAAAATAATTTACATATTTCTCAAAACTTCCTGAAAGAATTTGCAAAATTAAAAAGTAGAAAATTGCAGTAAAAGTTGTCCTCTTTCGTAATTAAATAGTTGAAAAAGAGGATTGCTTCAAAATAATTTCCAGCAAGGAGACCTGAAGAGGATCATTTTATACCTGTAATACATTCGTTACCGTGTTTTCATTCTCATCCTTTTCCACTCGTTTTCTACCTAAGAGACAGGCCGCGACGACACGAGTTTGCATTGGCGAGATAATGAGGCTTACATTTATTCTGAGATTCATCATATCCTTACAAGCCTCTCCGACTCTCTTCTCCTTAAGTAGCGCAACGTCTCTTGACCTTTGACCCTTACGTAGGAAGTGGAGCGAACCTTACTGTTGTCCCGACTGCGTCTCACTACTTCCATTTTACACAAAGATCGAGATGAGACTGACATTTGAATCGTAAAGATGCTACCGAGATGAGCTTCCGCAAGCTGACATTTTAAAATTGCGTGAATCATTTTATCGTCTTCTCTCTCTCTCTCTTGAGAGAGAGAGAGAGAGAGAAATTTTTCATTTTGCGCGATTATCGCTTTACCGGAAATTATCGCGTGAAATGAAAATCGCTCAGCAACACGAAATAGAAATTGACTACGTTCTACCGTCAAAGTGGTAAGAGGGAAACTGCAGCGCACTATTTTTGAGAAGTTAATCAACTATAAACTCTCTACTTAAAAATAACAAATCTTGAAGTTTTTACAAAACTGATAAAACACACACGTCATTCACGTCTAAAATTTAAATAATAAAACACATAAACAAATTAAACCTTTGCATTATGCAAGTGCACGGTATTCAAGAGATCCACACATGCATCAGATCGTGTAAAATATAAACGTTGAAACTTAATGTTTAAACTTAACCAGAACGTGTCGAGAAACTGTGAAGATGCGCGACGTGAATTCTTCTCGTAAATTTCGAGCTGCCGATGCTCTCGAGGGACGCTCCGAGCGGAAAGAAAGCGGACACGTAGAACGAAAGTTTCAAGGAGGAAATGTTGCGGAACGAAAAGTTTACCTCGGTATCTGGAAGGCGATTTCGTCGAGCGAGTCGCTAGGTTGCAGAGGAGCCCGCTCGAAGAGCTTGCTCGGGCCCCGATGGACCCGGTTGCAGCTCTGCATGGACCCAGCCGTTGGATGGGACTGGTCCGTCCGATTGGTCCCAAGTTGATTGGCCTGGTTGCTTCGGTTGCGTTTCTGCCGCTTCTTGCGTACCTCCTCCGCCTGACGGCGCAGGTTGTGCAGCCGGAAGAAGTACATCGACATGTCTGTGTCCGAGCACGCGAATAGTATCCGCGATCAAAATGACTGCTTGCTTTGTTAATTGCGCGAAGTATTTCGAAGAGAGAGTAACGCGACAATTGTTGCATCGTCATCGTCATCAAAGCTTTTGCAAATCCGTTTGTGATACATCGAGAAAAAATTTTAATTACACGAGTTACGTATCGAAAAATATTTATATCTAAAAAGTCTGGATCTTATTCTTGGCACGTAAAAGAATCGAGACTCTTCACGCAAATAATTCTTGCAAAAATTTACATTTATACAATAGAAGTTGTATTTCGATGAAATTATTTGCTCGCGATAAGAAACGGGATCCCAAAACGTGTCAGAGAGAAATTCTCCGCTCAGAAAATTTATTCTCCGCGGTACGAGAATAGGAGAGAGAGAATATAAAATGCTAAAATGCAGTCTCTGTCATAAGAGTTCTGAAGAGAAAGAATACGTTTATTCTTTCGCGTCACTTCTCGAACTACTGATAGCAGAATGTCAGAAACAGTTTATTTTCAGTGAAATACTTAAAGCGGTTGCGTTGATGAAAAGTAATTCGCACGGATGTGAGTCTCAAGGCTCCCGCGAAAATTTCTTTGCTTCTAATGTCACAATATGTCAAGATGACGAAAGAAAAGGGTTGCGCCAGTCGCGAAGGGTTGAGCCTTCAGTTCTCGATGTCACTTACAGTCGTGGAGTTTTTCTCTGAGACGAGTGTCTTTGCGAGTGTCTTTAGATATAAGTTCGAAAAACTTGCAAATGACATTGGACATAAAAGCCGTTTCTTAAAAAGAGAAAGAAAATATAACAAGACTTTTAAAAATTATATTTGTGTTTAATAAAAACAAAAAAAATTGTGCCGCGAAACTCTCTCTTATTTACAATACTTCGCAAACTTAAAGGCCAGGATAACAAACGGTGACATTATAAAAATATAAACATGCGTACAACAATGATATTTACAAAAGCGTTCTACAAGACTGCATGTAATAATATCACAACAATTATTTTCGTGTCGTGTACAAACAAGCAGATATTTTTGTTTTAATTTAACACACACATGCGTACATAAATTAAACATTCATATTAGAGATTTCAATTTCCGCAATTTTTAAAAATAATTACATCTGTTTCAATTTCAAACGTTTTATTTTCATTCACGTGAAAGAACACGTGTGTTGCTATCTCACAATCAGAATTCAGTAGCAGCATGGAACATGTATCGTACAGAGAGACAAAAAAACAAAAAAAAACATCGTTCCATATGCAATAATTCACATGGCTCATCAAAATCCTGTGCTCGAAATTTAATATTCTCCGTTTTGATACTTCGCTCTTCTATTTATTCAAATTTATGATTCTATAATATGCAGCGCGTATGTGCAAAAACAATTATTATGGTTTTAGCAAAATAAAATAAGTGTGTTTTTACTCAGTTTTATATCACAAAAAGGTTTACATAAAAAAGATTTAAATAAAAAACAAATTGTTTAAGAAGTAGATTGTTTCTTTTAATCAAAATTTTTAAATTTGCAATAAAATCACTTGATTTTGATACTGCCAATTCATAAAAACTAGAAGAAAAAATAATTATGTTTTTATTTGCTGCAATAGCTGTTTACTCGCAATATAAATTACTAGCGCAAGCAGAAAATAAAAATTCTTACTTAAACGGTGATTTTCAACACAGTTCAACACATGCGACATAGTTTACTCTATTGTGTATAGACAAAACAAGTAATAACGAGCTTTTATACAAGTTTCTTTTTTTAGATGTTTGATCTATTTTGGCAATGACAAAAAGAAAATTAATTAATAAGTTCGAGGGAAGTTTAACTAGATCTCTACCAGAGTTAGAACACATCAATTTGCGAAGTCGCAAAGTCCGGTCCAATCAGAGCAAATTGAATTAGATGACATTTTCAGATAGAAGACGTGCGTAGAGATCTGTGTCGTCGTTGTGACCACAAACTTTATTAGAAGGACGTTATAGTCAACACAAAGGCTTTTTTTGTCTTTCGCGTGTCTCCTTGTATTTGTTCGGATTTATTTGGAAATAAATTAATTATGGAAATTGAATTATTTTTATTATTTTATTATTTTTATTATTTTTATAATAAAACTTATTCTTCTTGATTTAAATATTATAATAAAAACTTTATAAACTAGCTTTTGAGTCTTCTGAAGAAAACGCAATGCGTTAATAGTTTTGTGTAAAAAAATATTTACATAAAAAAACATCTCTGTTGTTTTTATCAGGAAATTATCCTGATTATTTTTTTCATACGCTACATAACTGCTTTATACGTTAACTGCTTTATACGCTACATAATTATTTGAATATTTTTTTAATATTCAACGAGTGTTGTAAAACTTAATTAAAAAGTTTCAAAATTTTCTTTTAACTTATTTTTTATCGATATTACGTCTTCGCACTTGAACGCGAACTCCGCGCTTTTCCTTAAGACTTTTCAATTGCAAGGGTGGTAAAGTTGCGTAACGGCGCGGCGTTACGAAAGCAGAAAGATAGATGTTCGAGGCCGCGTTCATCATGTAGTGAAGTAAGAAAGAAGATAGGTAGGTAACCCTAGTCTGGTCTAGGTAGTATCGTAAATTCACATCCGTACCACCTTCATCTTGACCTCACGCGAGAG
>QVOA01005573.1:0-15905 GCA_014825685.1 Pseudomyrmex cubaensis | reverse complement strand
ATATATATATATATATATATATATATATATATATATATATATATATATATATATATATATATATATATATATGTACATAGAAGAAGAGAGAGAGAAAGAGACTGAACAAGCATGCAAAACTCCCGGGAACAGGATCGCGCGGGATTATGATTATCCTTGGCGTAGGAAAGGAGTGATTTATCCTGTCGCCGTCCTCATTATGGCTCCCGGTCACATAATCCAACCTGGTGTGCCACACCCTGAACCGCTCCGGGCGATAGATTAAGGTACGTCCATACCAACGTAGGTGCATCCTGGAAGTCCGCTGCGGGCGGCGTAAATTAAGCGCCGTGCAGAACGCGAGATATATATATCGCGTCACGGTGCATCCACGTTTTCACGGGCTCCCGTTAGCGAAATTCACGCGGTATCAAGCGAGCGCTACTTAGAAACAGCGAGAGAGACGCAAGAGCCGAGAGAGAAACGAGCGTCCGTCGAATATTTTTCCATTTTTCAGCACGCCGGATAAAAGGATACCCATAATTCTCACACGTTCGTCGTCTTTTATCTTATTTTCGACGAAGATTGATAAAATTTTTCGTCAAAAGAGAGAGAGAGAGAAATTCGCGAGGTCTCCCTACATACAGACCCGTCCGACGTAGAGCGCTTCGCACGGACAGCGCCGCAAAGGTGAGGAAGGGGTGTCGGGTGAACGGGGTTTTTATGGGGAAGAACATAAATATAGGGTATTATTCTCCTGGAGCTGGTCGGTCGGCTGGCTGTCGCACTGATTTATAGGCTCGACCTGTGTGTGAACACGGTTGTCGGTATTTTTATTTAAATTTAATACAGTCCACTTGGCGCTCGCGCGCGCGCGGGGGTGTATATTTTAGACAGTTTTGATAAGCAACTATGTGCGAGTAAGTACACGCGTATATGTCGCGCTGGCCCGCTGATGATGATAAACGACTGCAGCGCGGTTGCTACCTTACTGCTAATTTACGAACAGAGCGTAAATATACCTAGCGCGAAGCGTGAGACGTTGATTTAGCGGTCATTTCTACCTGATAAAATTGTCGCGTGGAATCAGAGAAAGAGAGAGAGAGAGAGAGAAAGAGCCTCGCGGCGGCTTCCGGGTAACATAAACTTTTCTACGTCACATTAATGCAAATAGAAATGTGACAAAGTACCATATATACTCTTTAAACACTTCTTTCTATTGACTGCTTAATGCAATTCTTATGTTCCAGTATCACGGTTTTTCGATGAGGCGCGAATTCAAATAACCCTGCTATTTTATTCACCCTCCCTCTATCAATAACGCATTTAGATAAAATTGCATGTAAATCAATATGCTTTCCTCAGGCAAAATCGAACGCTCTATTGCGTCGCGATGTATATAATCGCTCATTATACCTCAATCCAAGTGCGCCAACGTGCACCGCGTATATGGGAGTTAAGTCGATTCCTGCTGCATGATGGATCGAGTTAATGTAGCGTACCGCCGCCGCCGGTTTGCACGGCGCGCACGGACGTTAGGCCCTAGGTGATGATCCTAAGCTAGGTGAAAGTGATCGTGGGAGAAGCTGCAGTAGGTGTCGTCGAGCGACTAGGGTGTATCTGTGTTTCACGAGGAGGAAATTTACACTATTGATCAGATGTTAAACTGTTCGAGCGATCGACAATCCCACCCACACGATACAAGGACAGAGCAAACTAATTCTACGTTCACTTATAATTTTATTCACGCGCGAGACACTTGATTTTCTCTCTTCAATTTGAAGAAAATCAATTGTCATTGTCTATTAAAAAAAAAAAAAAATACTCAGAATTCCCCCATCTCCCTTGTTTCTGTAACTTTACGATCACGTCGGCAAGCTTAGACAGCCCCGAGCGAGTATATTCGCGGACAATATGTTTTCTTGTTGTTGTAGCGAGAGGACAGAGATGGTACCGTTCGTGGGGTCGGCGTTTTTCGCCTTTAGGGTGGCTCGCGGGGCTTGTAACTCGGTTAAACCGGCACGGATATTTCATTAGCTATCCCCTGAAGCGCGCCGACCCCACGCACGACCCCAGAAAGCTCAGAAGCGACGGGCTAAGGGCGGTCCTCGATGCATGGATACATCTCGGAAGGCACACTGTCGTCGCGCACTCCTGCCGTCGTTTCGCTGTTCGAATTCGCCGCATTAAGTCGAGTGTCCTGGCACCCCACTTTTCGCTAAATTGTTGACACGACAAATATATCGCATTCTCGCCCGCGACCCGTATATTACGCCTCGGTGGTTCTTCTCTGCAAAAATTTAAAATCATCGACGAAATGCATAGCGCTATAGAATTGAACTAACAAAGTGAGTAAGTGATGGTGGCTACTAAATAAATAAATAAAATAAAATAAAATAAATAAAATGAAAATGCGCGCATGTGTGAACAAATCCCCATTTATAATGTTGTGTAAAATTGTACAAATTGATTCTAAAGAAAAATAAGATAATTAACGCAACTCATAGTCTGTAACACAATTGAACGAATCAAGTTTTTACAAGACAAAAATAATAATCGGACGAGAGATGTGTGAACGTTTTTCTTTTTCGTTGCAACACTCAAAATGAATATTCGGCGAGCGCGCGTTTCAGAAGAGCTTCCACTTCTCTGTTTCGCAAATTCCATGTCATAATACGCCCGACGGACAGCGTAGTACGAATACGTTTGCCTTTGCTATCAGAATTCTCTCTCGCGGAAGCGCATTCTCCGGGAAGGTGCAAGATACGTGAACGAATGCGAGACAAGCCCGGGGGCTACGAGGAAGCGCAGGAGGTTTAAGGGATGGTCAGTACAGGGGAACGAGGCGTTATCACGGACATTAGCTTTCAACAGGGCGACCGGGATATAAAAGTAGCCCGAGGCAACCATTACTCGGACATTGTCCGCTCGAGTCTCTTTCGCGTATCTATCCTTCTCGCTCCTCCTCTCCTTGTTCCCCGTTTCTCTTCCTCTCTGTTGAGTTTACTCTATCCTTTTCTCTCTTTATCACGCTGTCTTTTCGAATATGTCGTTCTCTCTCTCTCTCTCTCTCTCCCGAGCGAGAGACGAAGAACGGAGAGAAGAGACGGTTCCTTATCAGAATTCCTCGTTCGCGTCGCCGTCACCTTGTCGCAAATCCATTTCGCAGTCGGCGAATTTCCACTCGTACACGTCCCCGGAATAGGGACGAGGGCTGCGTTCCAATCGCGCGAATTTCTACGTAGATTCTTACCTCTCTTACCTCGGGCTTTTTTTCCGCCCTCACCCGCCCGCCTGCCACCACCGACCCAAGTCCTACGACCGACTCGAAAATGGAGCCGCGGAGAAGATTCGCGAAGCGCTTCTTAATGGATTGTACCTAATTTGTGCTCGAGGGTCCTCCGAAGGGATTCGACGGGGATTATTCGCGCGGAGAATGGAAGCGCAGCACTGGAAGTGCTTCTTATCGGATTTTTTTTTTTTTTTCTATAATTGGAAAACACCGAGACGCGCGTCCTATAAGTGTATTTGAAAAAGTAATTCCTTTTCTTGCATTTTTATATTGATTATTCAATTTATAAGTATGCGCTTTTTTTTTTTAGAAGTTATTGTTATCTCGTTTCTGTTTTCGTTCATAATTGAAAAAAGTAATTGTATATTTCACGAGTGAGTGAATTATGTTTAAATTCAAATTTAGACGCGCACAACTTGATCTCTTCGATTATCGTGTCTTTAAATTGCAACCTGCAAAACAATATCGGGGGAAATCGCGGGAAATAAATTCACGCATCGATATTTTCTTTCATTCGCGAATGTTATCGCTGAATCGATTATCTCCCAGCGTAGTTGCTAACAAAATCGTATCTCTCATTTCATCTCAATTATCGCACACACTATTGAAATCTACACGGTGGGAAGCACGGAGCGCGAGTTATTCGGAGATCTCGTCGTATCGCCACAAGCAGCCGGAAAGCAATTATCCGCTTCGAGATCGCGGTTCAAACGCCCCTCCTTTTATTCAGGCCAATGAGGTAAAAAGGACTGAAATATTGGCAAGCGGTATCTCAACAAATTAGCCCGATGAAACGCAAATGGAACACAAAGTGAGCGCAGAGGGGAGAGAAAACTACCCAGCAAGACAGAATGGAAAGAGCGGGGGAGGTAGGAGGGGAAGGGGGGAGGAGGAAAGCCGGAGAGGAAGGTAGGTATCGGAGGCAGAAAAGAGAGAAAGAGAAAAAGAGAGGAAGAGAGAAAGAAGGAGAGAGGAAGAGAACGAATCAAAGTAAAGTCGTTGAGACTCATTGAACTGGAAGTAACCGACAGAGTGCCTTCCGCGCCCCGGCGCTACTAATCTTATGCAATTACTTTACAATTCACTTTGCCGGTTGGCACTCACTACCAATAGAACAATCTCTGAAATCGAGTTACCCCCTCGAAAGTTTTCAAGCCCTTTGCTGCCCTCGTCCTCCGAGTTTTGGATAGCGCCCGCCGATCTGTGTTTAGGATACTCCCGATACTTCGAGATGCGTCTCTCGCTATGCCGTTTGACAAAGAAATCGCGTAAGTCATTTTGTCACAGTCGCCATAAAGAAATAATGTGAAACGAGGAACAACCACTAACATCAAGTTTTCATCGCACAGAGTTCACTACTTGTGTATGATATTACAAAAAATATTATGGTTTTTTTAATCACTTTCTTCCTTCCACTGGTCGCAAATGCGGCTTTTACATTATGACATTTTCAACAAGCGCGATTATGGTTGTTGTATTGTTCTCGATTTAGTCACCGGCTAATCATTTCGAAGCGACCATTTATGACGAGATGACTCGCCGTAAGCGCCGTAATTGTCTCGTAACAGTGCACGTTGTAAGCTCGAACAAAACAAACTTCGCCATATGGAGCCACGTTGAAAGAGAGCGATACGAAAAACGGGGAGGGGTGGGGAGGAAAAAAGAACGCGAAAGAGAAAGAGCTCATCGGTGGTATATGATTCTAAAGAGAGGTGCAGGATCGTGCCTAGGGTTGCGCGGTGCCCGCGATCGAGATACGCCCATGTAATCAAGAGAATTAAGGGGACACCCTGCCCCGTCCGCCCCCTCGGTGCGCCCCCGAAAACCCGGCGCGCAACGATATGGTGAGCCGTGATTAACTTTTCGTCATTCGCTCCGCGCCCCATTCATTCGCCATTCATTCGCGTCCACACGGATTACGAGCGCGCCCGCGTGTATGGGCGTGCGTGCGTCGAGAAGGGACGACGAAAATCGCGGATCAGCAGACCGAACGACGGGCGCAACGGCCGATCGACTCGTCGACTATTTTGCGCGCCGGCCCTTTGCAAGACCCGTTCGCTGCGCGATCCCAAAATTCTATAAGTTGAGCGCTTGATGTTTCAGTTCGTTTTAACTTCGTACCGCGCACCGCTCGACTTAAGCGTCAAAAACTGAAGCTGCTTGATTCAATATCTCTCTTCCCGTTAAAAACTAATCAGCGCAAGTTTACTTTAGAAGAATCCGCGATTTTACATCGCGTTACAATTATTCACGGATTCGCGGACAATTCGTTTTTCAGTTGAACATGTTTCTCGAACGAATTGTGAAACTCGTCGTCAGCGAACGAAATGAATCGACCAATTACCGCGAAAATCTCACGCGTCGTTACAAGATATCGCGATAAAATCGCAAACCCCAGCATCCACTTTAAAACGCACTCCGTGACTCACCGCCTTAAAACCACTCGGTCGGCGACAAAGGGCGGAAGGGGTTTCCGCCCTCCTCGGTCCAAGATTTAATGCACGTTGGTTATCAGAGTAATCACAAGACTCACCCCACGTCCTCACCCCGCCGATTTCCTCGACGTCCCGCGCGTCACGGAGCGACCGTTGATTGAAACGTTCTGATTGCATCCCCCAGGGGGCGGCATGCGGGTGCCACATGGGGGTGATCGCTGCTCCGGCCGACCCCCTCTGCGGAACGTACCCACTTATTTGGTAGTCTAATGTCTAATGTCTACGGATGTCACCGTGACGAGGACGTTGATGATGTCGACGGCGGCGGGATCGGGAACAATGCGACCCCAGAAGAGTCTGGATTTGCGGCTGAGGAGGCGGATCCTTGCGTTCTGTTTGTCGCGGCTTCTAACATTATTTCCACGCGCTAACGTCTTTACTGAAAGCAATTACTGGCACTTCACGTCTACGCTCGTTTGCACATTTTATCGCAATATTGAATTTTAATAAACAAGCAACGTATAGACGAAAATAATATAAACTTATCTATTGTATGTATGTGTGTGTGTGTGTGTGCTAAAAGTCTCAACAACGTCGCAATCTTACGTTCGCGCCGCGACTTTTGGAAACACGCAAAATATATTTTTACGAGATGTACATAATTCACGCCGCGGTCATCGAGATCTTTATCGAACACATCACACCGTTAGCCGTGGAAAGTGTTCTTTCCCGATGGCACGTTTCGCACACGATGTGTGCCCCCGCAGGAAAATCGAGAATGCGCGTGGCGCGAATTTTCAATTCGCGCCGAGATAAAACGAAAGCGAGAAAAAGCCGAGGGAAAGAAGCCGGATCCTTAGGCAATTTCTCGCGCCCCTGCCGCGATAAAGCGTAGCATGGCGCGCGCGACGGTCGAGAATACGATGGAAAAGCGCGAGGAGAAGGTGTAAGAGGAACCGAGTCTCTCTCGCGAGAGAAGGAGAGCGAACCTCTGGCACACCGGGTTCCGAAAGAGGATGGCCTATCAGCATATTTCAAAGATAAGCCTGCCCACCCTTCCGCGGCGACGACCCCACGGCCGGGCCATCAGCCATAATAACAATCCGATATGATTACGCCATAATCGTAACGCAGCCAGCTGGGCCGGCCGGGTGAGGCAAAATTACGTCGGTGAATTGAGATACCGTGTTTACGTCTTCCAAAGTGCTCGCATAAACAAAATTAAATGACTCTGAGACCATCCCTCTCTCTCTCTCTTTCTTTCCTACTATCACCGGCGTGCATACCGCGCGTTAACCGCTCGCGCGCTGTGAAAATATATAAGTGGGAAGACATTTTCGACGTAGCGAGGATCGCGTCGCGAAGAAAGGGGATCGATGAATTTTATGCGAGAAGTATACATCAAACGGAGAATATAAACCATCGATTAAGGATATCCGCGGCGATGTATGTGTCGATTAGAAACTCTCCTGCGTGATTTGAGATTTAATTATAGATAAATAAATATTCAAATGTGTGTGTGTGTGTGTGTGTGGATTGATATCAAATCTAAAAAAAGTTTTAATGTGTTAACTACTGCTACTGTATTGAAAAACAATCTCGCATCTCTGAACATAAAAAAAAAAAAAAAAAAAAAAAAAAAAAAAAAAATATCCTGTAGACAATGTGAAGAGAAATATCCTGAATATGTGGAAAAATTACAATTTGTCGAAATTGGTGTCATGTACTTTGGAAAAAATTCGTTATTTTGTTTCTCCAAGAGAATTCATTAAAAATCCTGTTATATATCAGAAATTGCGCTGTTCACGAATTCGCACCAACGCGCACTGTACGGACATTAATTAAACGTCGAAATGTCGCCGGTGGGTTTGGCTAGCGAGATGGCTTTTCACAAAAATAATTAGTCGTTTGCGCAATAAGTTACGGACCGGAACGTTTAATAAACCAACGTGGGCTCGTTACGCTCGTTGACGCAAAACACCGCCGCGACATCGGCACGCGGTAAAATACGCCAGCAGCGCGCGTCTCTCTCCTCTCTCTCTCCCACTCCTCTCTCTCTCTCTCTCTCTCTCTCTCTCTGTTTCTCTCTTTTTCTGTCCCACCTATAACACACAATGCCGATACGTTTTTAACGATTCGCGTCACGAAATACCCGGTGCTGGTCGCACAATGCGCCGGGTCGCGTGTAATCGCGATTCCATTCCGCGCATAATGCCCAGCGGTCACGTCGACGCGACGCGACGCGTCGTGCCGAAATCGCGGCGATTCTTTCGGTCCCGCGGTACACGTTTAATCGTAATTTCGGCGCGCAGCAATTATCGTTCGTCAAAAAGTCAAACTGAGGCAAGCCGCAGCTCGTAACGAGAGTCTATCAAGCGCTACCCAACGCGCGTTAATATCCGAACGTTCGATGTGTGCGTGTGCGTGTCCTGTCAACCGCGAAATAGAGCCGTAGGTATTATACATAGTGTACCATCGAAAAACTAGAAAACAATAGCTGGTATCGACGCAAAGTGAAACTCTAAATTTGTGTTCTCCCCCATCTCAAACATGGATCTTTAGAATATTTCATTTTTTTAATTTTCGTAATTGTTGATTGATAATTTTTAAATTTCTGAAGTTCAAAAAAAATTCAGAGACCGGAAATGTGAACGGCAGAGGCGTTAATGCCTCTACACATGAAGTTATACATATCATTGTTGAGATATTATTGAAGCATTACACTGCAACTTTATGTGCAAAGGTTCACAAACGCCTCTGGTCTGTGAACGAGACGTTAAACCGATTCCCGAAGACAGAGAAATCGCGCGGACTCAAACCTTCGTTTAGCGTCGACGTTCGACGGGACTTCCCGTCACCTCGGGAGTTTCCCCGAGGAAGTGGAGGAGAAGAGGTAGGACACATAGGAGACGGCTGTGCGGGATATTCTGGATCTCTCCGAAGATCCGGACAATGCGCCCTCGACGTCACTCTCGATGCTCGCAATGTCGTCGGCGGGGTGCGACGAGAGGATGAGGGACTTAGAATCCGGGATAGCAGGAGGAGATCGCTCGACGAGGCGTAGAAAAAGACGAGGAGCACCACGCGGTCGCGAGTGATGGAAAGCGATAGAACCGATCAACAGTCAGCTGACGAGGAACGAGCATAATAGCGAGACGAGAGGGCGAAGAAGGGGGTGAGGAGAGAGGCGGCGGAGAGGCGAGGCGGAGGAAGGACTCTCACTTTCCTGTCGGTAGTCGACGATTCGGATTGTCGATGGAATGCTAAACGACCCGGAATCGTTGAATCGGTATTGAGTTCTCTCTCTCTTTTTCTCTCTCTCTCGCAAATTCTCTCGTCTTCTTCTCGTCCTCTCGTCACTACTTTCTATTCCTTCCAACAATCGTCGTCTATATAATCCAACTACCCTCGACGTATCGCTGATTCTGACCGGTATTTTGTACGAATTTGCCTGACGATAACGATTGCGTTGCATCAAAGTGCATCGGAAGTCGCGGAAGAAAGAATGGATGGATATTTACTCGAACATCTGAATCAAGCGCGATCGAAAAGTGATAAAGGGAATATACGCAATCTTAATCTTTAGAAGCTGTGATGATTTATAAGTGAAGTTTTTAAATATTACAATATATGGTTCTCCGAACGAGAGGGAATATAAATCGATACAGCGCAATATAGCTCCGTTGCGAAGTGACAACGAACGGATGGAAGCATCCAGCTACGCGATTATTTGTGACGGGAAGCGAGAATCTCTCGACCCGCTTCCTCGCGCAAGGCTACCGCGATTCACATCTCTCTGCGCGTCGTCCTACTTCCCGACACACTGCCCCCCTTCTCCTTATGCCTTCCGACACGCGGCTAGCCCTGGTGACGTATGCAAGTCGCTCTACCTGCGGGTGTGCACGCGAGATTGTATGCGCGGGGCGCATGCGTTGACTGCGTGTTCTGCTCACTACTATCTGAGCTGTAGTATCTGATGACCCGCCCAGGACTGCATATGACAGCAACAGCGGCCGCGGCAGCAGCGGCGACGACGGCCGGGAAACGAGGACTTCCAGAAGCCACCGCTGCCGCCGCGACGGACAGCGTTGAGGGGTGGATAGAGGGTGGCAAGAGCGAGGAGTGAGCTGAAGAGGAGAGGGGGGAGGCAGTAGAGGCCACGGGGACGGTTAGGGAAAGAGGGGCAGCAGTCTTCATGTCATGCACTTAAATATGTACCGAGATAATGCCCGTCGAGAGGACCTACGGGGCTCGCAGGGTTCTCGAATGGAATGGAGCGTCCCGGAGTGTTTCAGACAGTTTGTTTACCACCCGAGTGTCTCTCGCCCTTCTCTCGCTCTCTCGTTCTCTCTCTAGGACCGCTTGCACTCTTCCGGACGATTGATATATCTATGGATGTTTAGCCAAGCTACTTTCTCTGTCTCTCTCTCACTCTCTCTCTTTCTCATTAAAAATGAAAAAAGAACACGAGATGAGCTGATTTTCTGCCACTGTTAATTAAAGACAAGTAAAGCAACTTTTTGAGTTACGTCGTATTTTGTGATTGGAAAAGCACTGGAAATAAAGCAGAAATATCCGTACATATATAGTAAAATTCAATTTTCATTTATGTTATTTTATATACTATTTTTTATGTACAAATATATATATAAGTTGTGTTTATGTTACAAAATAAATCAACTTTGTCTTCGAAAAGTTTTAAGATATTAATTCCTTTTTTTTTTCATATCTCCAAACGCGATCTATCAAAACTTCTTATCGTCTATAACCCGCCAGTCCAGCGATATGTTAGAGGGTAAAATGTAGCATGCGTGGGGAATACGGAGGCGAGACAATGATAATCGATATACTCGCGTGTGTGTTGTGTACGCAGAACTCTTGGACGAATCTCGGCGTATCGCGTACGCGGTGTCGGGCGTATGTGCATATGCTAATGCAAGAATAAACGGTTCTATTAGAAAAGCCAACAAACGTTCCACTCGATGAGCGCGGGGATTTGAATACATAAATACTCGAGTTCCTGGTGGACGCGCGCGTGTGTATACAGGGTATGCGATCTGCATATGTTTAAGACGATAGAGGGGGTGTGATGTTTTAATCCAGGGTCGGGTACGCTATTATTTCTAGTAGCAAGCTCCCTTTCTCTCTCCCATACATATGATAAAAATCATACGAATGATATAGTTCATTTTTATATGAAGCAAATTTAAAAAAAATAAATTACACGCGATAAAAAAAACTAATTAAATCAAAATAAAAAAAACTAAAAAATCAATTTCATTGTTAGCACTACTTTAATGAACGACTAACGAATTGTAATTAATTTCTAATAATTTGTGCGTGCAACTTTTGCGTCATGGAGATAAGACTGTGACCGTTCGGACACCGTACATACGTACGAATTATATATTTGATTTACGGGAAAAGAGAGAGAGAGAGAGATAGAGAGACCTATGAAATTCTCGACGAATGTCCGCGCTATCCGGAGAAACAGTTTCCAAGGAGACTTGAACTGTCACCGGGCAACTTGAATTTCCTCCGTTCTATCCTCTCAACTTCCCCTCCCGTCCGCTTAGAGTTCAAAACCCGTGTCCCATTGGTAAGTTACTTTGTCTAATACCGACCAACTTCGTCGATTTATCTCAAGAGTCGACTGCAGTATATAGTAGCTATGCTTCGCGATAAGATAATATTTCCAGCATAATTTGCCATGAACGAGAGATTACAAGTTTTTATTCTATTTTCATCTACTTGCGCGTCCTTCTCGCTTCTTTCAGACAGAGAGATTATTTTTGAAAGAACGCGGTTAATATTTTTGTTAATAAATTATACGCATGTTATTATCTTTGTACATAGTTAAATTTCCGCAAGAGAACATTTCTGAATTAAGTCTAATCTGTTTGAGCAAAACCCTTGGCCGGAAACAAAGGAGATGTGTTACAACCTCTGCGAGCGTTATCTACATAGATTACACGGTGTCTACATAAATTGCGTGTAAACAAACAGTGAGTTTACATACTTACATGCAGACTATTACCGCGCGTGCGTGTCATTTGTCTCATTATTTTTTCCTTCAAACCGTTTTACGAGCTACAATTAAAAACACACAATTCATCTGTTTGAATGCGCGAACGAAATAATATGTAATATAAAAAAAAATAAAAATAAAACGACGACAACCGCTATAGGCTATAGAAAGGCTTCTGAATGGCGTTAGCAGCGCGACGACAAAAATAAAAGCAAACGCGAATAACTGCCAAAGCTCAGTGTGAAGGGACAGCGATATAATTTTCCAGGATGTGGCGGGGCAAGGGGTAACGCTCGGTTTTCTTGGCGGCCAAAAGGAGAGTTCCCCGTAACGTGGCACTCGGCTAATGGGTGTTGGGAGTCTTACAGCGACGACGAGGATGCCAGGATGCGAGTCACGGGTGAAAGGAAACGAGGGAGCGAGATAGCGTCGCGACGCCGAACTTTAACTCGTTAATTACCGGCGAGAGGGCAACTTCTTGCCAGGGCGCTCGAATATTTCAAACTATTGTGTTCGTAAACCCCTTGGGCTTGGCTCGAGCAAGGCGGACCCGTATATACGCGCGTACGTACGGACACACATACACGACACCTATACACACCGGTTTCGCATTTACGACCGACCTCCTCTATGCCCGAGCGCAAACGTATAGACCTCTGTCGTCTCGCATTCCTTTCCTACGATCACCCTCGTCTCTGCCGAATGTCCCAGAAAGGCACCGGACTGCTTGTTGGAGATTGAGTCGAGAGTCACTGACCGGAGAAAGGGGTGATGCTGAACAAGCTGAAGAAGTCGAGGAAGTAAAGTCGTGCGCAATGAAATAACGGCGAAGGAGAAGCAAAATAAGCGTAAAAAAATATAACCAAAATTTTCGTAATGCTTGGTGAACAATAAACACAGAAATTAATTCATCAATTAATGCCATACAAATTATATCTATATAAAATTAAGCGTTGTATACCTAATATATAGATTTAGAGATTCTTTTTTTTAGAATTTCTCAAGCTTTAACACAATGAAACTCACTGTTAATTGTACATTTAATTATTATAAAAGTAGCAAATATAATTCATTACTTATATTTGATATTTGTTACATTTACATTACGGCAAAAAATGCATCGAGCCGCTGTTTCTCATTGTAACAAAAGGTGCAAGAAAAAGTTCTTGCATTTGCTCGAGCATCGCACTTTTTGTCTCAGCTATTCCGTAGCTCACCCCTCGTGCTTAATAAGCCCGTTGTGTGCGAATGTGAACCGACTGTGCGTGAAGTCGACGTGTCGAACAGGATCGTCAGGAACAAGGTGGAATCTCGCTGTGGGTGGAAGCCTCGCTCCCGTACTCGCGAAAGACGCGAAAACAACGGGCCGGTTGTCGCTCGCTTGCTCTTCACGCCCACCCGCGCTCGTTATCCTTAGCTTTTCTCGACTCCCAACAGACAAGCATACATGACAACGCGACAAAGCTGAGGGCAAAGATGGGAGAACGTCGACGATCCGGCAGATACGTCCTTGTCAACGGGACGAGGCTAATGGACGGGGCGCGCGAGAAAACGCTCTATACGGTATATAGAGGCACGGTCGAGGTTGAAAGGGTGCAACCAACGATTAACAACCGAGAGAGAGAGAGAGAGAGAGAGAAAACCCAAGGTATCGTCGAGAGCGTTGTCACCGTCTGCTGCTTTCCCTTTTCTCTTTTTCTCGCATCGATGCAGCGCCGCATCTTTATCGCCCGCGCGTTCTGGTGTCCTATCTGTTGTCTCTTAGTATCGCTAAACACAAAAGAACAAATCCTATCCAGATACTAGATATACGATCAATTCAGCAGAAACGGACATTTAGATAAGAAGAGAACTGTTATCTACTACAACTACAACTGTTATCACGCGCTTATCGTTGAATATATTCTCGCCGTAACATTATATAATTGCCTTTATACACTCTTTTTGAGTACTTTCCTTTAAAAAATTTTTCTATCAAAAGCGTTATGTAAAAGCTCCGGTACAAATCGATGTCTGCTTACGTTGCAATTTTGCTCGCTACGAAAACAAGATTGTTCGTCATGAGGAGAACGCGTGTCGGTTGGCGGAATCGTGTGATAGATAGAGTCGCGTTACAAAGCGATTTTTATCGCTTTCCACGGGTCCCGTGTACGCGCGCGCAAGTCGAACCGAAGCCGCCTGCGAAGACGCGCACATGACGCGAGAGATGACGCGGCGTTTCTCTCTCTCTCTCTCTCTTTCATTAGATGTGAAAACTCTCGCGCGTGAATTATAACGTTTAATTTACGCCGGACCTCGCAGGGACCCCCTTCTTGCGCGAACAAAAGGGTAACGGAAGAAGCGGTTTGGGAAAAAGCACACGTAAAACACGGGATCTCAACTCTGCAAGATCAACAGAAGATTGCTCAAAAATAATATTTTATCATTTTACCATCAATGATAGTAATATGTAAAAATATATTATAATTATTAGATTAGTGCATTTGATAAGTGTAATAAATAAAAAAATCGCAGTTGGTTTTGCGCCAATCTAATATAATAATAAGAACAATACAAAAATGTGTAAGACCACTTTGAAAATTACGTTTTTCTTGCGACACAAAACATAATACCTCCATAAAGACTGTTTACAAATATCAATTAAAAAAGGTCTTTTTATTCAATTCAAGAAGTAGAAAAAAAAAGTGTCGAAAAAAGCTACTTTGTGTTACGCGTATATAAAAAATTACATAAAATAATTACATTCGCCAAGTTTCGCGAGATTCATTTATTCCCCGCTCGTGAATGCGAGTGTGCGAGGGGGTGCGAAAATTTTCGCGTCGCGGAATACGATGAGTCGTGTTCACGATGCGTGTCGCGCGCCGCGACACCCGGAACGGCATCGCGCGCGCGAACACGCACGCGAGCACGCACAAGAGGCGCGTATGCACGGGCCCGTAAGTTACCCTCTCCCCCCCATTGCATTAAGAGACGAGTCCGTCTAACCGCGTGCACGATCCGTCGACGTTTCCGGCCAGGAGGTTCACTCGGCGAACATAAGTGCGAATCGCGACACCGCGTTTCCCAGAGGAAAGCTGTGCACACCTCCGCGTTGTCGTTACGCGCGACCCCCCCAACGTCAACTGCCGCGACTGTTGAAAGTGGTTGAGAGAAGCGAGTGCCGTTGCGTTAATAATGTGCGGACGCGCATACTAATTACTACGTTTCCATTTTGCGCGCCCCCGTGGCGACGACTCTGCCACGCCGCGACGATCGCGTCCACGGAACAACGCGACAATGTATGGAACTTTAACCCTCCTACGATACCAAGGATAGCTACGTGTGTAAAAGGTGCGAGAGACTTCTCTCGTGTGCAAACAGAGAACGTGTTTTGTAACTGGATGCTTGGAGCTCTGCTCTTTTTATTGTTGTACGATGTGTATGTAAAGTAAGCTATAGTTAGCGTCTCTCCACTTATTGATTCACCCTGATTGATTTTTTTTTAGATGTTACCATGGTCACTTTTTGCTTTATAGTAGAATTAATTTGGAATGTTATGGCAACGTTATTTTAGAGTCCATTTTTTGAAAATCAAAAAAAAAATCGACAGATCTTTAAGCGCCAATCATTAGACTTAAAGTGTCAATCGTGGGTGTTTCACTCTATAAACACTCTATAAACACTTGAAACACAGAAATGTGTACATCTACGTGTGTTCTTTGCAATAATCATTAAATTTCGTTTTTATTCGTTCTCTTCTCGCGCGATTGTAAACGGAGCAGCAGCCTTTAATTAACATTTCGATTCTAAGAATAATTATACTCCCGTCACTCGTCGGTCGTGAAAACGAATATCGACGACGTCGTCACGTGGTCGCGTCGACGGATGCGTTTACAACGAGAGAAACAAACGAAGAAAAGAGAAGAGACAGACGAATCCGAAGGGATTGAGGAGGGGTGTTCTTTTGTGCATCCCGCTTGCCGTTCGTATTCTGGTAATTAGTTCGTTTGCCTGTGCTAATTACGTTACCTTTTAATAGCGCACAAGAGAGATGTACCCTGCAGCATCTCCGCGAACAGACGCGCGCAAGCGTGCTACAAGTCGCGAGCTGAAAGACCTAACCAGCGTCTGTTGACGTTTTCGCTGAAACCGTCGAATCTTTTTTTTTTTTTTTTTTTTTTCCCGAAACAGT
>QVOA01005572.1:0-33441 GCA_014825685.1 Pseudomyrmex cubaensis | reverse complement strand
ATTATTTTTATATTTTATTATTCTTTTTTTTATTTTTCCATAAGAAAAGATTAATTGGAATAAAGGTTGTCCGATCAATCGACAACCTGTCATCAAGGTGGCAGATCAGACGACGACATCGTCGCGCGTAATCGTTGGTGGTCGTCCGTCGAATTTCCGCAGCTTCCGCAACGCGACCGATACTACGCCTCGTGTCGTCGGTTTCTGACTCTTCCGTTTTCCCCGCTCCTAGTTCGCGATTCTTATACGCGAGTAAAGAATACTCGACTAACGATTCGCCGGCTCCCGCGAAGCTTCGTCATGCTTGCAAACTATCGCGCGCGCAACAGTCCTGACGTGCAGGTGTAAGTCACGGACGCGGCACAACGGAAAGTATATATATATATATGTATGTATGTATACAGGTACATATCTCGCGGATAGTCGCAGGGCTGTAACCGTGCGGTATCTCCGACGCCTCACGGTCTCTCCTCGCGCGTATATACGCGAATAGCCTAATCTGCGAGCTAATGACCGTAGTTGTCGCCGCTGGAAGCGCCTGGAGAAAATTACACTGCCGCGTTGACACTGATTATTACAACGTCGCGCGATGTGAGAGACACGACGAAAGACGCCTCAGAAAAGGAATCTTTTCTTCGTTCAAGCTTTACAATTATCAAGTCGGATTCCCCTGCGTGTAAAATTGACTATCCGGATAACGCGCGGGTACGCTCAATTCTAATGACAGCAAATGACGCATTCAATGTGTTACGCGAATAATAAACCGAGAAAAATAGGATTTGTATATATATTATTTCGCGAAACAGCCGGCGGCCCTGTGCTCCTCGAATCCACACGTCTACGCATCTGTGTGCGCGCGAGCGCGAAGAGCTCACGATTGCTCGGTATATCACATGCTGGTGCAGTGACTGTCAGTATCGCGAGAGCTCGACTTCGACCTCATCTCTGTTACTACCGGTAGTCGGGGTTGAGGTCGGAAACTGCCGTTGAACGTTCGCGCTATTGTGCGCGGCTAAGACGATTTCTTTCTTCAAGATCCAAGAAGCTGATAAACGCGACCCGAGTTGAGATTGTATAATCACAACTGTACATATCTAACAGTATAATTATATATATATATATGTATATGAAACATCATACAGTATGTGAAAATATATCAATAATATTTACTTGTCGTCGCTGTTATTTTGCACTTAAGAATTTTGGTTTTTCTTTTTTTTATTAACTTTTTAAACGCTAGAAAAAGAGTTTCCTTAATGGAATTTCGTCATTATTATTTTTTGCGTTTTTATTGCATCAATAACGATATTACATTCGATCTAATGTCACACATCGTGATTAATTTTCGTGTGCTTTAATTATCAGTCACGTGCGCGATTTACAGTCCCGAGAGACTTCTCGGAATCCACACTTTCAGCATAACTTTTACGTGACATTATTAAAGAAGGAATTGCTTATGAAAGTTACTTAACTGATGAACGATCGTCCGTCCATAATAATATTGACGTCTCATTAGAGCTCCGGGGATTTCCAATTTGCCGCGTTCGCGTTAATTTTCAATCGTTCGCTCGACGTCGATTCGTTTTACGAGACACGAAAGCTGCCTGTCTTTTGCCGTAATTTTTGCTTGTTGAGGTTCGAGCCTGTCAAAGTGTTGAAATTAATACAAATATGTGTGTTAAAACGAAATAGTTTCTTTGTTTGTCAAATTAATCGGTCAATGTCTTTCGATCTTTACATTCGCGTACAGATGCGATCAACGTGCTTTGACGTCGTGACACGTAGAAATATTGCCTCGTCAATTTAGTGCCTCGCGAATTCAGCAACGTAAGCAATTTAAGCGCGAGAGAATGTCGCGTTTAATGTCGTTAAAAACCGGTTTGGCAAAACAGTGTAATTAAAACGATTATTAAAAAATGTTAATTAATTAATTAACAGCGCGCACGTGCACGAGATTTACTTTTTTATATTTATAAAAACTACGTACGCCTCCCAAATCGACTGACCGCACTTTACAATTTCTCTCAAAAGAATCGTTATTTTACGATCTCCCTCCTCGCGATCGGCAAGCAAATATAATCGCTCTAACGGCTATAATAATCTGTTAAGTGGCTAATAAGATGTAGAGTGAAGCACCCGTCCATTTAATTCAGAATTATCACGCGGGAACGAGAATACCGGCGTGTTTGAGCCGCGCTGGTATGTGCTCATCGGTAATATACACAAACATACAAGTTTCTTTAAGTAGCAAATATCACACATGTGATCCGAATATAAACCCGCGTACAAATAAAATATAAATATACGCGCCAATCCCTACGTGTTATTTGTTCATAACAAACTTAATTTCGCACCGCTCCACGTGTGACACGTGTCCGTTATCCAAACGAGGAAAACTGAAACGCGTGTGTCACATTCGAACGGACGCGCTGCGCGTCCCGATATTTGCTCGTTAAATTTCTCGGTATAAGAGCGCATCGCGCGGATTCTGGCGACATTATCGCCGCACAAGTCATCGCAGGTAACGGCCGTAATAATCTGTTTAGCGGTCAATAAAATCTAGAAAACGCGGGAGCGCATATTATTTAAATCCACGCTCGTACAGCCGCCTGTAACGACGCGAGAATACGGCCTCGTAAGCGCGGTACTTTTGCGGAAGGATCGTTTATAACGAGTGAGGTAGATCGCGCGCGCGCACGCGCGCACACACGAGCGGTAACGACAACACGACGCGATCGAAAGAAAGAAAATTCCGTCGGCTTAATCGATCGTATATTACGGGCGGACAGGCGACAGGAAGTGGCGTTGATACGCCGGCGTAAATCATCATTATACTTTTACAGGACATCGGTCTAAAACGTCCTTTCCGTGTGTGTCAAGTTCGCTGGAAAAATCGTTACGAAGATTTACTTAGCGAGAGAGATGGCGATTTAAGAAAATTGACTTTCTCGATGAGGGGACAAAAATTTGGATTCATAGACGCAAAATTTTTATTTGACGTCTGTGCGGAATTACTTAACATTCGCACGCTAACAATGTTTAAGCGTGCGAATGTATATTTTTTGGGCGAGGGAGGGAAAGAAAAAAGAAGCGATGAAAAGAAGACAGAAACAAGTAAGTACATTATTTCGGAAAAGCTTCAGAAGTTAATCGGATATGCAAATTCGAGGACTGTAATCACCGCCCGCCCACCCGTCGTTTTCCCCGCAATTAACGAGCTGTCGGTAAACAGACGGAAATTGGCACCCGATTCGCGCCGTTTCGCGCTAAGAGGCCCTCGATCTTTGAGGAGCCGGGTACTAAGCGCCACGGGTCTATAACCCGTAATTAGGACACCTCGGGTGTGATTCTAATTAAGGGTCTCGGCCGGATCGTAAATCTCCGGCTCGTACGAGGGTCATATTTGGATGAACCCTGGAGGAATCGAACACTCGTGGATGATCGTTTAGAGAATCAAACCGTCTTCGACCGCGCGGCAAACAATGAAACACCGTCACATATATAGCGGCGTCAATGTGAGCGTGTAAGAGAAAAGCGATTAACACAACCAGCAAGCAACTAATTGGGAGGAAATTTATGAACGGCAAAAATCGAAAAAGAGATTCCACAAGAGACCATTGGCGCGAGATCTTGAAGAAAAGAAGCTGAGAAAAAAAACTCGAGAAAAACTCTCCTCGTGGATTCCTCAGGAAGAGGTCTTGAGGTGTATACGCCACATATACATCGCGTTGTATAATGAACACTGTGTAACGATTTTACGCACGACTTGCAACTTTCCCTTCACGACGCATGTAGATATTCGCTTTTATGGCGCATCGTTCTCGGGGGAAGATCACCACTGATCGAATTGTACGTCGCCGTGCCACGGCGCGTGTTCTTGCGCAAACGACAACGTTCCAGCCGCATCCCCGCGCGAGAAAACCCGGACCCGGGCGCTGTAGCCGCGGCCGCAGCCGAGATATCGTACGCATGTAACCGAGGCCGCAGACGCATCAAGCCGCGTGTACGCGCGAATGAGTCGCGCGAGCGAGTACGCGTCAGTCAAACGCGCGCCATTACGTTGTAAATCATCGGTGATTGTCTGAACTGGAACTCTCTCGCGGGTAGAGAGATGCGTTGCCGGCTAGTAATAATCAATTTATGCACTTCATCGGCCGCAATAAATTTGTTATTAACCGCCGCAGCCGCCACCGCCACCGCATTAGCGGCAGATCGGTGCAGGATCGGATACTAGGGGAAAGATTAATATCCTACACGATCCGTAAGACGACGTAAACCGAGAAAAACCGTCAAATATTTCGATTTTCAAAAAAGTAAATTTAAAAAATAAATAAACTGGCATCTGCAGTACGTATTTTATATAAATGATACAAAATGTGTTCGAGATAGTTTATAAAATACAAACGTCAGATTTCTGGCGTCTCTTCCGCGCGATCCGATCCTGGATCGATCGGATACGAGATACAGAGGTCTATAAATAGGTCCCTAGATCACGAACTCTCCGCGCACACTTGCGAGTACATTATCGGGTGACGCGCGCGTGCATTTGTCGTGCACCTTCTTCATCGCGAGAGACGCGCGGTTATCGCATCTCGACGGGCACAAACCACCACGCGAGATGGTGTCGATGGACCGATCGATTGATGATCCTACTCTCGGCGCAATCACGCGCGGGTTTGTTGGATGCGAAATCATCGAGACTCATTAGTCTTTGTTATATAATTACGTAATGGCAACTTGATTGCGGAGACCTCACCTGACGGCTAAAAGTCATCGGCGGCGTACGGCGGTGAATATAAGTGAAAATAAGTAGTTGCGACTTTACGTTGTTATTACTTTAACACGTTACGGAATACGCGGCGTGATTTATTTTCGGTCTCGTATATCACTTTGTGTCACTTATCACTTCTCTCCGTTCGCAAAAACAGAAAAACCGCCTATCTATCAACTCGCGTCGTTCGGTGTAATTTAATTAAAAACGAGTGATTCAAAGTCTAATGAGACACAGATCGATCTTTTTTTTTTTGTTATCTCAAATCGTGCTTGATGAGTTTTCTGAAATTTGTTTCTCTGTGATCATTTCAATTAACGTCACTTGCAATTGGTCTGTAAAATTTACAAATTACAGACAAAATTTGAAGACAAAATTTCTCAAAAAAATTTAGTTTGTCTCGTATAAGTCGCCGCGAGTGTTTTTCCGTAAATTAAAATCCACCAGTGGGCGTAAACCTTTCGAATTCATCGGGACGCGATCTTTCTTTCCCTCCGTGGGATGGGCGAGTGCGATCGGCTCTCATTTGGTGCGTATTAGTGAAGTATAATGAACTTCTTGAAGCTGCCGCCTTTTGCAAGAACGACTTTCCCGACAAACGATGGAAAACAAATGGAGATACGCCTACGGGAGCCCGCGCAGCTTAACCCGTCTTTTCCCAGAGAGAAAAAAGGGAATTCTGTTCCCGAGTTCGTTTTCGAAGAGAAAAGTCTTTTGTTACAAAAAATTATTTTTTTTTTTGTAAGTTACAATTATTTTTCTATAAGTTGCATTTTGCAAGTTTTCAACGCGATTGTAGTTCTTAGAAATTCTACTTCCGCGTAACAAGCATTGCGCAGCTGTAGCAACACTTTACATAAGTCGTGCGATTCTTCGTCATCATGTGTTATGACGATCGGAGATCGATCGCGCGATTCTCTAAAGCGAAATGTCAGGTACGAGAGCCCCACCGAGACTATTTACCGGAATCGCAAGAATAGATACTCCAAATAGGATTTGTCAATATAAAGATGTTATCCGCGATACGACACGTGTGGTACGCAACATTTACACGGTTCATTTAATTTAGCGATTCTAAATGCGTTAATGCTCCGCCTGATTATCGGTGATTCCGAGAGTCGGCACCGTCAAAACGTCATTCGTTACGTATCCACTTTATATACACTATAATATTTATGCGGAGTGCTTCAACAAAACGTCGTCGCGTGGTTGTGCTGTAACAACAGATTTTTGTCGTAAACTTGTTTTTAGTTTCCGTATAAATTTGTTAAGTGCGCCGCGTGCGCGCGCTAAAAAACTGACACACTTTTTCGATAACAATAACAATCTCGAAAACACCATATGGCGATATATCGCAAATATTTCTACGAAGACGCGGTAAAATAAGATATTGTACATATTGTTAAATAACAGCCTGTGCTATTGTTTCTTCGTGATAAAATTTAACAGTTCTATTAAATATATCTAAAAGTCTTAAAAGTGTATTTCTTATGTGTAAAATTTTTTTTCAAAATAATTAAGTTAATAACTCAATTATTGATTCTGGTCAGCTCGTTAATTTCTCGCACGACTCTCTTTGTTCGCATCACAATACTTTTTTTTTCTTACCAGCGAGATGGTTGCGCTACCAATTAGTGTCAGTTAGCTGCGCCTATTTTTACACATGCATACACATAATTCAATGTGAGAAGACCTATATCAAGAAAGTTTTGCACAAATATCATTTATAAATCATTTCCACATGAGAGTGTTAATAGGTTTTTGCCAGACATGCCAAACGCTTTCCCTGATTCACGTTTGACATCAGCGACCTGGAAAGTTTCGCAAGTATTTTCGCAAGGATTTTCGCTCCCGTCTTGCGAAACGCATTGTATTCTGTGTATAGTGTTGCGCCGTGCAATATATCCATTAATATAACATCTGTGTCTGATATTATATTTATTATATACACACACATATACGTGTAGTAGTTAAAAATGTCATTCGACTTCAAGCGAGAGAAAACTTTTCGCATCTTTCTTGTCTATTCTTCGCTTCCTATGTATAATGAGAAATTAATTAATTAAAAATAATTGCTTGTAAAATAAATGAAATATACGATGTTACAAATTGTTAAAAGTACGCTGCCGCGCGTGGTCTCGCTGCAGAAGATTCGGAACGTCACCGAGGGGTACCACGCGCAAAAAAACGGAGAAACAGAATCCAATTAGCGCAAGAAGAAGCGCGGGGATATGTGAAAACCGTAACTGGACGGTACAACGAGCGGCGGCGGCGGCGGCGGCGGTTGCCGTATCGTCAATGTCAAGAACGCGGCGCCCGGTCAGATCCCGTGACCGTGCGTGCCGCTCGATCGCGGCGCTTTTCTTTTTCTCACCCGATCGGTCTTTTGACTCCGGACGCGGGGGCCCCGAAGAGGAGCCCCCAGCGAAGAGAAGACGAAGGGAAGACGAGAGGCGTGTCTGGTCGCGCGGCTTCTACAAAGAGATGCCCACTTCCCAGTGGACCCCTTCCACTCCTTCGGGGATCCCCTTCCACGTGGGTCCCCGGGACTCCGTCGGTCCGTCTCGCTGCTCCCCTCTCTTTATCCAGCGGGCCCCAAGAAAACCGGGCGGCATGGTCCAGACCACGAGATCCGCCAGGTAAAGCCAGTTTACGCAACGCTTCCGTACACGAAGCACACACGGCGGAGAGTACTCAGACGTAACCCTAACGGAGAGTTGACGGACGTGTCCGTTCCCGAATACATATACTGTATTTTCGAATCTGATCTAGAAGAGTTGTTTTTGGCGGTCATTCGCCGCTGATATCGATCGATCGTTCTCTAATCGTCGCGGAATTCTTCAAGACGATGACAATTGATTGACACTTGTCGTGATCCAGAATTTTCTTAATAAGTTATGATATAAGATCGCCGGTAGTCAAAGATCAATCACCTATACCACGTGCGCCACGAGGATGACCTCCTACGCGAGCTTCCAGCAGTACGACCTTCTGGACTCCGAGGGCTACGGATCGGCTAGCAGCCCGGAATCGAATCCGCGCGGCAACTGGCACCACCAGGAGATCTATCCGCAGCCGCCGCGATCCCGCGGCAGCAGCTGCGGCAGCGTAAGCTCCGTGGACAGTCACCACCAGCAGGAGTATCAGGAAATCGGCAGCGTTCCCAATGGCAGCTTTCACGTGACCGCTGGCTTCAACTTCGGCGATTTCTACGAGGGCTACTATCAAGAAATCGGCCGGAACGAGCACCAGGCGACGACCTTGATGAACGACAACGGCGTCAGGAGCGTCAAGGAACATCACGCCAAGGTGATCTTCAGAATGAACGAACAGTGTACGGCTTACGAGGACGCCGGGTCCAGGATGACCTTCAACGAGACCGCTGTGAGCAAGCAGGATCCGGCTGGATACGTGCAGAAGATGGAGCACCATCCTGCGTCCGGAGTGTACGCCAATTCCAGGACTGACTTCGGTCCGGGTCAAGAGGTCGTCTTCGCCACAACGAAGACCTACGCAAAGAGCGGCGTCTATCATCATCAGCGGAACGACAGTCATCCCTACGCACCGCGGACGGACGTTCTTTACTTGGGCACCGCTTACGGCGTGCCGAGAAGCGAGATCGGTCTGCCGGGCGGACAGCCCAACAAATGCGATCAATCAGCGAGGTATCATCCAAGGAACGACGGTCATCACGTTCTGCCGTCTGACTACGCCGGACAAAAATCCAAGGAGACCGCGATACAGAAGATGAAGAACAGCACGCCGGGTATCGAGGTGCTGAGGAAGAGGCGCTTGGCGGCGAACGCCCGGGAGAGGAGGAGGATGAACAGCCTGAACGACGCCTTCGATCGGCTACGGGACGTCGTGCCCAGTCTGGGCAACGACAGAAAGCTCAGCAAGTTCGAGACGCTGCAAATGGCGCAAACCTACATCGCCGCGCTCTACGAACTGCTGCAGCGCGAATGAAAACACATCGCCGGAGATCGCATTCTCTTATACGAAATGGAGAACGAGCGACGTCGTTGCCCGATGTTTCGCGTGTGTGTTTCACCGCGACGATCCGGAATTCTCGAAGATTACGGGACATTAACAAAAAAAAAAAAACAAAAACAAAAAAATCAAAGGCGAGTCTCTGATGAACACGAGAAATCGCCTTCTTAAGATTCTCGAATCTCGAGGCTGTGTAGTAGACGAACTGAAGTTATTCTGACGGGCATTCGAGAGAGAAGAGAGAGAGAGAGAGAGAGAGAGAGAGAGAGAGAGAGAGAGAGAGAGAGAGAGAGAGAGGAACGTTGAATACCCGTCTTGGGAGTTTTCTTCTCGTCGGACCTCGGAAGATGCAAATCGATGACGGATCGATTCTTCGACGGAGAGAGAACGGCGCGTCCTTCCTTCGACAGACTTCTACAGGTAATGACGAATTGTCGGGCGTACCCCGGGAAAATGAGACGGCTCGCTCTCGGCGAGGAGTAGGAATTAACGAGCAAGTTGGGAATCCGGACTTCTCATTAACTTGTAAACAAGTCACTCGGCCATCGGTGGTATCGATCGTAAACGGGTGTACGATGTAAGCAGAAAACACATCGCTATCAGCCAAGATCTTCTTCATTACCGAGTTCGAATCGTCCGTCTTAACAAAATATAGGAAAAAAAACTCGATATATATCTGTTTTGTATTGCTTGCTGTACTAAGCTATTTATAACGTGTTAATTTAAAAATTCAATACCGAGTACGTGTGTCAAAATGAAAAACATTTATAATTTATATCATTATGTAACTTCATCATTTATATCATTATATAACGTATTTATATCATTATACATTGTTTTAAGGCGTAATTTTTTTTCGCGATATAAAAGATATTCGAGAGTTTCGTTAATTAAACATTTTTTTTTTATACGCGATAATTAAAGCAACCGATAATTAAATTATTCCTATTAACTCTCGACTTTTGTTGGCCGATGTAGCGCATTGACTACCCTTATTGACTTTATTGCGAATAATGTACATAAGTGAATCATCTCGGAACGTCACCGATACAAGCGCCGGCGATAGCTCACGTCAAAACTATCCGATTACCGAGTCGACAGGTAAAAAGCCGCTTTTAATTGCGCGCGTCGGACTTAATCGAGCGCGTAACTTTAGCGCGCGCCGCGCGGTAATTCATCGCCGATACCTTATCCCAGCATCGCTGCGGGACTCCGTGACGTTTTTTTTTTTTTCCGATACGGACCGCGCGCGCGGTTCGGAGCGGAGAAAAAGAGCGCGCGATCGACCGGATCCTTCCAGAAGCTAAGGCGACGCTCGCGAGGATCGCGAGGTCCGCGATTAGAATATATTCTGTGTTAAACGATAGTCTCATCGATATCGGTGAGTCATCGATAAATATCGCGATAAACATCGGATGTGTTTTTTTTTTTCGTTTTGTTTTTATCCTTTCAAGCGCGAAGTGTTTTCTGAATAATCGCGAGATAAGAGCGGAGATGTCGCTAAAACCCGATACCACACACTACAAGGCAAAGTGGGTAGGTCAGGGCGCATAAAATGTGATCGTTGATTGTACCGCGAGCGGCCCCCTCGCTATCGTCGTTGTACACCGAGCTAGAACAGAGCGGGGGCGTAGTCGCCTCGAGTTTAATTGTAAATAGGCACCGTCGTACATTGTCGTCCGAGTGCGAGAGGCACCGTGTAAATATCTGATTCAAGGCGCGTCTAACTTATTGCGAGGCTGTATAGGTGATTCTGTGTACATAAATGTGCGGTACGTGCAAGCGCGTTCATACTGCGGGGGCAGGCGGAGATCCTTCATCCTCCCCCCTTCTCTCGCGTGTACGCGCCACGAACGCAGCGCGGTCATTCATCGACGCCTGGAGTCGATGATAATTATCGATCGAAGCGTTCGTCCCTAAAAGTATTGATCGAACAAATAATCTTCAGAAAAATGCGCGTTAAATACTAGAAAAAAAATCGTGTTTTTGCAATAAGATGTAATTAGAAGTCCTTGAAAGATGAGAACAAAGAAAAAAACTCACGAAGTCACGTTTTGAATAATTTACATTTTTTTATTCTTTTAGGGATGAACACACTCTCCTGCGACTTTTTACTGAATTTCGATAGATTCTTTAGCGTTAAGTTCGCCTCGTGTTACCTGAATAATTTCTATTGCGAATGTAACCACTGCTCAATGGCAATTAGTAAGATGATTGTATGTTATTACGAATTACTTGGAAGGGAATTGCGGTTCGATCGCTTTAAACGCAGACACTTCGTGCCTGGCGCAACAACGTCGCGAGAGACCCGATCGAGAAAGATGCGAAGCGCGAGATAGGGTTCAATTTATCACCAGCTATGATGACGTCGAGATGCCGTTTACGTCTCTTGCCGTCGTCAATTAATATAGTAATTACAAGTGTCGACAAATCGCGAGTAATCAACTATTGCCAACAATCAGTAACTGTTACACCAAGCAATAATAACAATTACGATAACGATTAGTTATCGCGAGTAATCGACTGTGTCGGAAGGGGGAAGACACGGTTTTCCGTTGGCGAGAGAACGTGAGACAAAAAAAAAAGAAAAAAAAAAAAGAAAACGCGCGACTGGAATAATCCCATTCGGGCCACGATTCCGGCTCGCGACGCACCTCTCGCGCAATTAGAGATATGCAAAAATCGCGGGACAAATGGCGGCGGCCGGCCACCTCCACTTAGCAGTCAATCACAATTAAATACAATTTTGCGCGGGCCGCGGGGCCCGGTAATGGCGCAAAAAGAGAGCAAATTGAAATCTCCTAGCTGACAGAATGATAGATGGTACCGGCCAGAGACGTGAGAAGACGCGACGGGGAAAGAGAGAAAGAGAGAAAGAAAGAGACACATTGTAAAAGAGACAAGAGAGAGAGAAGAGAGAACGGACGAAGGTGGACGAAGAGGAGAAAAGCGGTTTTTCTTTTACATCCCCGATATGAGAAAGCTCTTCCTCTCCGTCCCGCGGGGGAGATATACTCGCGCGCAGTGGAAGGACGAAAACACAAGAGAAGAAGTAAACCGGGGAGCTGATGATAGCGCCACTGCGCGAAGCCGATTTCTCTCGCTAATATCGCTAATCCTCTCTCCATCTGTTGAAGATGAGAATCTGATCTTTGCGAGAGAGGAGCAGCGGTAATTTATATCGATCGGAAACCACAAGAGAGAAAGAGAGAGAGAGAGAGGCAAGAGAGAAGGGACGCGCGGGAATATAGAAGCTCATTCCCTCTTCTGTAACTGCGGTCATTATGGCAGCCGCCGTTTAGAGTCGCATATTAGTTACGCGCGCCTCGAAATAAAGCGCGATGATTATTCGCGATGATAAGCGGCGCGAGATCGTTCGTTCGAGATATATAAACTCGGTTCGCACAAAAGCTCGCGCGTATAAATAAGGATCAGAAGTAAAAGCGACAAACAAAGAATCGACCGGCAAGCCTAATGATATTCCGAGCAATTATCAATGCATTCTTCGACAAGCAATTTTTATCTCGACCGCGCGAAGCGAAAGTGTAGCCGACAGATAAATTTTTTTTTTTTTTTACATCGCGAAAAGAAAAACTTGGTTTGCAACTTTTTTTTTGCAAATTGACGCGTATATCGAATAATAATATCCAGCAACAGGAATCAACAGCGCCGCTGCAACACCAAATACAATTTACACAGTTGCTACATTCCGCATCCCATTATTACACTGCGCTCCGCGATGTAATATGGCAGTATCATAAAAGAAGACGCTAAGTCGTCGCGCTCATCCACCTGCTCGGTAATCAAATCGCGCGATTAAATTGCTCGACGATTTCGCGTCTTCGCGCGTCTTCGAAAGGAAACCACTACCGAAGAAGAGGGAGGAGAGGGGAGAAAGTTGCGCGCACCTCTCGCGCGGATATTATCATTCAATTGAATCCGCCGCTACCGTCGCGGATAAATCACGCGTAATTAACGACAGGACAACGAACGGGCGCCAATTAATTTCGTTATGAACAACGGTTGTCCCGCGATGATTCCATCGCGCGAATCTATTTTCCGCCGCGGCTTCCTCAATTAAGACGATATAGAGGTTCATTCGATTCCGCGCGCGGTCGATCGAACCTCACGACGGCAAGAAGACAAGGGGGAATATATATGAGAGGTGGGCTAATTATTCACCGACCCATTCACCGCGCGCTCGCGCGAAACGCAACAAAAAAAAAAAAAACGACGCGAACGAACGCGGAGACGCGGCGCGAGAAGGGAGAAAGGGGGAGAAAAGAAAGATGTCGACGCGAAAGAAGGAAATACCTTAAGTAATATCAAAGCGCGAGGAGGGCCTGGGTACGGCTAATGGCGAACCGGACTCAGCATGTGTGGGCCTCCTCCCTTCTCGAACCGCGGCTATCCCTTCGCCGTGCGTGTGCGCGATACAACAATACACGCAAACGCTAATCAGTCGACGCGCAACGTCTTCATCTACACGGGGCCCGGCATCAGGCTCCGCGCCGCTTCGTCTTTCTATCAGCACGATTTGTCTTCCGTCGCGGCTTGATGCGGTTCCAAGGCCAAGGACGAAGTCCCCGAGCGCGCGGTCGAGCTTGAAAGCGGGAAATTGAGGTTGTTGCGACAGAACAAACCGGCTCTTATTGCTAGGACCGATCCGCGATTCGATTGTGGCAATGTGTGTCGTCACTTCGCGATACTTTTAAACAGCGAGGAGTTTCCTCCGCGTTGATTTAAACAACATCCGATTGTGCATCTTAGAGAAAGAAGCCGACTTTATTAATACAATTACATTTTGATTCTAAAGAGTTAAAGAACAGTTTTCTCAAAAATTGCGATCTCACCAGCAACATTGTCTGCGTTTAACGCGATCGGCTCGAACCGCAACCGATTAATCACACACGTAAAACGATAATCGAGCGATAACTGCATGGGTTAAAGAAAAAAAAAAAAAAAGACAAACTGCGATCACGATCTACCTGTTGTACAATGATCTCTTTGGTGCCTCCTCTAGGCACGAAGAAAGATAATTTTCCTCTTCACGGCAATCTCGAGGAAGGAAGACGAGGAGGGCGCACGAAAGGGGAACCTTTTTTTTTTTTTGAAGACTGTATTTTGCATTGTTAGCACTGCCGTCAAGTACCTTTTGTAAATAGATTGTTTGTTTTGTACCTAGAGATACGCGTTAGACGATAGAGAACCTTTGTAGCTCTAAGCGGCCCTTTTTTTTTCCTAAGAGATCTAATGAAATAAAATTCCCACCAATAATGTTCCTCGACCAAGACCAAATGTATTTAAGAATGTGCAATGTTAATAAAGAAATCTGATTCCTCGGACAACTCACGCGTCGTTCTTTCTCCCTAATTTTCCCATTTATTTCCATTTCACATATAAATTATCTTCCTTCACTTAATGAGACGAACTTGCGCGCGATCTCGCAGGCATCTACAATTTGCGAAACACGAGAAAAAAAATCCTTATTTATTTCTTCCCACACAAATTGAAAACCCTGCGTCAGAATTTTAAATCGCGCGTGTGCGTGTGCTACGCCGCAAACTGTTGTCGCGAGAGACGAAATATGTCTCGTTGATCTTCCCCGTCTCCGGGAGTCAAGCGAATTATGCAGATGCCGCGCTGCGTTTTGACCGGATCGTCGTCGTGGGCAACACTCGTAAGTATAATATCGAGTCTCTGAAATTATCAAAATCAGTCCCTCCCTCTCTCCCCCCTAAACTGCCATAATTTCTATCTAGTCGCGAGACGTGGAGCCGATCGACGAGACGCGGGCATAGGAAGATGCACAGGAAGATGCATATTCCATCTCGACTTTAGGCAACCACGAGACAAAGAGAGAGAGAAGCAAAGAGGCTCCTAAACTGTTCCTTGAGGCCATCGTCTTTTTCTAGGAAGTCTAGGATATAACTGCCCATAAATGCGGCTAACGTTTACCGCGACTGCAGGCGAAAAGTGGCCTAGGCGCTTCGCAGTTATCTATGTCGAGGCTCGTTCCCTATAAAAAAATTCAACGTCGACTATGACGCGCGCGGATCGGATCGCGCCGATATCTCTTACGTGCTTCGCCTTTCCTTTCGATGTCAAAGGGTTTCTTTCAAACGTCGTAATTGTGTCGCGCGAAAGAACCGTGCGAAAATCATTAGTCGCGACCGGGTAAAAGAGCGCGCGGGCCGTTTATTAAACTTTCGATTTCCATTCGCGGTTCTCCGTGCCGCCGCGTAATTGGTATCTTACGTATAGCCGCGCTGCGAGAGAATAAATCGATCGAGCGGCGGATGTTGTTCGGTTTGATAGAATGCCGGATAGCGGCACGCACAAAGCGACCTTCGGGACCGGCCGGCCGAACCTGCTACAGCACCGGACAAATTGATACCAGGCAACGCACTCACTCTCCCTATCTTTTCCGCCTGCGCGCGGGACGTACGTATGCCTTACGTGCCTCCGCAGTGGGATACGCGCGCATAACTTCCAGACCTCGATACGCCGCCAGTGGGAACGGTCAGGGCCGCGAAGAGAGAGGAAAAGAAAAAGAGAGAGAGGTGAGAGGAGACAGCGCGCGACGCATCTCCGTGTGAATGTGACGCGCACGAGGCCGCCAATGAACCTGAATCTCTTTGCTTTGGTCGTTATCGTCAAGGATATGATGTTGTACGAACACGTGTAAAACACCTGACGATGCCAACAGTCTAATAAAAACATTAATTAAGCGCATAGTTAAAAAAAAAAAAAAAAGACATTTACGCAAAACCTGTCAGAAATCGTAAAACTACTGCAAACAGAACCGCGGAAAATTTACAATTTTCGAAAGTGAGAGGGAGTGTCAACTATTGCACCGGCGTGTTCGACGGCACGTCGCCTCTACGTCACGACGGCGGTAATTTACGCGGATGCACCGAGCGCGCCGGCAAATTACCGGTACTTACGATGCGGCTTCCTCGTGCACACACAGCGATCGGAGAAACAGGGTCTTGCGATTCTGGATACGAGAGTGCAAGTAGGAGGAGGCATGCAAAGCGTGGCACGCACGCCAGGCCCGATTCCTGGACCCGGCGCGAGACGGCATGGGCGCCGATAACAGGGCATCGAAATCCCCCGGCCCGCATGCAACGCTCGTCACACTTTATTTGGATCAACCGATTGCGAGTCGTGACGCGTTTGTCCTCCTTTGCGGCGTCCCGATTTTTCCCGTCATAATTCATTCGTCGCTGCAAGTGCGTTCTTTTTCTTTTTTTTTTTTTTTAACGCTGTTCGCGTGTGTATTAAAAAAACTACTAAAGTTGCGGTTGAGAAAATATTAAATTGGTGACTAATTAATTTAATCTCTTCGATCAACGATTAAAATCCAGGTCAGAACTTTACCTAAATTTTCCGAGTGTTGAAATGTGTAAAAAACTCAAAGATAAAAAATATAGTTATTTATTTATTTATTTATTATATTCATTTATTCATTTATACAATCAGAGTACATATCAAGTACACGTGCGGTATAGCACATTCTATAGAGGCGCAATGTTCGTAAATAGATCTGATTACACTACACTATACATTAATTAATAAAGAAGAAAAAAAAAGAAAAAAGAATTATTACTAATCTAACCTATTCTATTTAAGTAACATATTAATTAGTATAAAATATATCACCTGAAATTACTTTCTTATTTCTCTCTATATTTGCTCAAGTTTCTATGTATTTCTATTGATTACTTGGTTTATCTTTAGTTTGGTTCTTTTATTAAGTTTGGATTTTCGATTATCCATGTTTTTAGTGCATGTTTGATTCTACTTTAGTTTATCATCTTTAATTGCATTGATAATTTGTTAAAATAGACTGCTGAATATCTATGATTTTTTTTCTCCCTACTTCTAGATTTATCTTTGGCATTAAAAAAACTCTATTTCTAGTTAATAAATAAATAAATAAATATTAATAAATAAATATATAAACAAAATAAATATATGAACAAAATAAAAAACCTTTTTGCTCTAAATCACTCACTAGTCATACTCTATGCGATTCGCCGCAGCGTGCGCGCGCGCGCGACATAATGAAAGACGGCTTAATTCGACTCGAGCGCGAATGTGATTCGTGTCGTGAAAGCCGGCGCAGAAACGACAAAATCCACGTAACAACGTAATAACATCGCGATGTGCGCGAAGAGAAAAAGGAGCGCGCTTAATTTTTCGTTCCACTTGGCGCGCATCGCTCGTAAAGGCGGTTGCGCTCGGAAACGCGCTTCGCCACTTGACGAATGGGAAATTCGGACGTCGTCGCAGCGGGAAGTAAAGCGTTGCGAACGTTCATCGACCGTCATCGAGCGACATACGCCAAGAAATGGAAATGCCGATCTTCTCACGCATCGTTCTTTGATCGTTCCCCCCGTGATGGGGGGTTATTTCGCGCGCGTTGCTTAGAATTATTCTAGTTGCTTGAACTACATAATTCTGCTATTGCATTGGTATCTTATTTACTTTCTTTGGAGACGTTTGTTTTACAGTTAGTTTTGTCATTTCTATTTTTAATTCTGTTTAAAAAAAAAATAAGAGAAATTTTAATTTAAGAAACAAAATTTTCTTTTCCTCTCAAGCGGAAATGCCATTAGAACCGAGAAGTAAATCAGTGTACGAAGTATTTTTTTTCAAAACAAATCTAAACAAGAAGTAGGAACGTCAATCCTTTTTTTTACGCGATGTCTTGCAATTTTTATATTCGAAGTTGTGTCCTTGACGCGACATAACATCGTACACGCGTTTCTTCAGACAATCGACGTACAAAAAGAGGTAAAAAAAAAAAGATCACAATGCGCGCGAATAAAGTTCCGGATTCCAGCGATTCCTAGTTTTTATGGTTCAAGTCGTTGCGCGCAAGCCCTGTGTACGAAGGACCAGCTCTCTCTCTCTCTCTCTCCCTCGGAACGATTTGCCACGGCGGCGGACAGGAGGGAAAAGCCAGGACGGAAAAAGCTCGGTCGCGACGGCTCCGCGAGCACTTGACGCGCCTCGGCGCGAATTCCATTGCGAGATTCATCGATTTAACGGTTCGACGGTTGCCGTGCGTGTGGACCGCGCTATAATTTAATGGAGAGGTGTTCAAGCGCGCGCGTTCTCTCTCTCGCGTTTCTTCTTTCTTTCGCGCGCGTCATCCACGTCCGTCCGCGTACACGTCCGATTCATTGACCGTGCCGTTGCGTTTTCGCACTGTCACCGCGTAACCGTTGCCGTAATGCCCGGCACAGCGCGTAGGAACCAAGAGGGACAATAATACACGACCGTCGTCATTAATTCAAGTTCGCTCGCAGAAATCTTTCGCGCGGTCTCAACGCGGAAGCTGTTTCACGATCGGTCCTTCTTCTCGTCAGCAGCCACGGATGCTATTGCCGCTGTTACTCTTCGCACAGCTCCTGCCTGCCTGCCTGCCAGCCTTCCTTCCTTCCTTCCTTCCTTCTTACTGTTGCTATCTGAACGCGTCGGCTCGGTAATTATCGAGCTTCTTGTTATTGCCTGATGAGACATGACATTTCAACACGCGTCTGACGGTCGAGCTGCGACAAAAAGAAGAAAAGTTTCTTGCGTAGAAAAAGAAATGTTGATAACAATGTTTGTTGTAAAATGTTTGTTGATAACAATGTCCTTCTTTCGGATTATATGCGGTTCACTGTGTATGGCCGTCGTTGGAACACTCTATGCAAATCCACGCACGTATCTACTGCGGGAGAGATGAGATCGAGGGTGTCGCGATCCGATCGGAATGGGACGTCGTGTAATAACAGCCTGAAGACGCGATCGCGAAATCGGTATCATATCGGCCAGTAATCAGCGTCAACGATTCGGTAACGACGCAATCTCGACGGCTCTCAATATCGCGACGCGGAATCGCGCTCTCGGCCCTCGGTTATTTCTTCTGTTACTTCACCTATAAATAGTGCGTCTCGCGCGCGAGAAAGGTCGCGCGCAGGGTATACGCGCGTAATAACAGACCGTCGATCCGTATCGCAAATTATACGGTCGCACTTGATCATACGCGCCGATAATTAAATAGTCGAGCCGCCGAGTTTAGCGCGCGCGTGGTCGCGCGCTTCGCCTAAGCTTCGTTACACAAAGGGTATAATATTGCTAACAAAAGAAGAAGAAAAAATGCGTACTCTGGCACTCTGATAAATAAGGTTCCATCGAAACATTTTTCGCCTCGAGACGTAAAATAGATCGTCGGATTCTTTTTTTTTTTGTTTAGGAATTTGATTAGCATTCCGGGCAGTTCTGGGGAAAAAAGTTTTCTCGAAAAGTCTTGGCTCGAAAGATCGAAAGATTAGAGAGCAGAGTTATCGTGTCGCTTTGCAGATATTGTTTTATAAAATTAACAATAAAAATACATGTGTGTCAAAACTACATTGAGTGAGAAACAAAGGCGCGCGGATCCATCTCCACCTGTTTTACAAAAATCCCGGAGGGGTTTATCTAGGGGAGGGTGCTATCAGATCCTTAGAATTGACGCCTAAAGCTTGATACGGGACACGCCTAGTTAAATCCGCGTGATAAATGCGCGAAAACTTATAGGTCCGCGTATTAGAGATCCGCCGATCTCTTAGGGAGCGGTAGCAGATACCGAAAACTGATTCGCGCAAAAGGGACGCGCGCGAAATCCTGTCTCTCCCTCTCCCTTTCTCTCTCTCTCTCTGCATTCCCGCGCCCGTCTGCTCGCTAACCAGGCCACTCTCGCACCTTGACCGCCTCCGGGAATGCAAATTATTATCGGCCTCGCTGCGCTAGGCGGAATTTCTTCGCTCGCGCCTACTGGAACCGCCGGGTGACTTATCATGCCTAATTGCACGGTCCATTGAATGAATTATCGCCGTTATCGGTAGGAAGGGGGTCTCTCTCGCGCGCCGAGGGTTTTTTCCCTATCTCTCGTCTGAATCTTTATATCGTTCGACTTATAAACGCGTCACGTCTGATATGACACGGAAGCAACTCGTTACTGAATTTTATGATCCGATTCTTTTTTTTTTTACATCGGATTTAGAAGAACCCTCCCGTCTATTTATATTACGATACATTTACACGTTTTCACGCAAAATAAAAAGTGTCTCGTTTATGGCGATGTAACTTGCTTATAAAAGTGCGTGAACGGAACGAGAAGTGGGACTATGAAGATGAATAAGTGCGACACTATGCGTATGACGAGTACAAGCGTGTAAAAACTGCTAGCAAACAACAAAATGTTTGCAACTTATAGATCGTCCGTAATAACGACCTGTGCTCATCTGCTTAGCACGATCGAGCGCGAGAGATCGGCGTGGGCTATCGAAACGATCGAAGTATAAAGATACATCGCACAACGCCTTCAGCCAAGCCTGGTCCATTTCTCTTTCGAGAAACCCGACTGTCCCCCTCCCCTTCCTCCACCCTTTTCTCTCCGCTTAGCGTAGCGCCCATCATTCTTTCATTCATGGCGTTGTATTTAAAGTGCCGGCGGTCCCGTGGCGCTGATTTCACTAACGAAGCCAGCGATTTATATCGCCGGCTCGGCAAATCGGCGTCCCGCAGTAGGCGAGCTCTCCGAGTTACCGAGTTCATTGTTAAATGGCACCCGGCAGCGCCACGCACGATCCTTATGGTTCGCACTGACGATCGAATTCACGACGACGCTATCGATTGCCACGTTATATAAACGATCGCCGTGCGCAAGGGACGTTTCAAGTGTGATTTCTCAATAACGAAACGTCTGATTGTGAGTTGGTTCACTTTTTTCAGCAGAAATTTAAGAGCTTGATTTTTTTTCAATTTCTTCATACACGCATTATAATTAAAAAAGAAAAAATATTGCAACTTGGATTATCACAATTTTTTAGTGTATGAGATGATTTAGTGTAAAAATCGGTGCGATCGTGTTTGATTTTTTTTTTATCGCGTCAAATTCGATAGCGACTCTCTTTACGCGAGCTAATCGGTGGCGATCGTTACTGAATCCTCAAGATCGTGAGACAAGGATTCTCCCACTCCCTCTCTCGTTCTTTGTCTCTCACACGCAATAAGATGGTAACTTAGACTTAAGGTAGGTCGGGGCGTAACCCAGGATCAAACGAGTCAATAACTTGCATCGTGCCTCCTCCACCTACAATGAGAAATCGTCTTGCCTTACGTACAATGAATGTGGGTGCACTCTGATGTATTGTTGCGAACGCGCGTACACACATACGCACACGTTGAATCGTACAACAACGTGGGTGCCAGAATTGCGCGCGCGCGCGCACGAATACGTCTTTATGAAATCGAAACCCCGGGCGACACCGCGTTCGCATAATTGCGACCAGCGTGAAACAATCACGAACGAATCGGTATCGCGAAATGCAATCGGGAGAACTCGATCGAGAGATCGCGCTGGAAACAGACGTTTAAATCTAATTTATGTTTCCTTATACTTTACTTCGAGAGTCGGAATAATAATATTAGTTGCGTATCCTTAGCTCTCTACTGTTCAAAAAGAAAATACAAATCGCGCTCGGCACACAGAATGCGGGAGATCCGGGTTCGACTCCTCACGTCATAGTCGCGAGAAGAAACTTCGAGAGCGAGAAGAGGTGTTGAGATTAAAATCTCGATTACGGATAATAATATAATCGGCGCGCGCGCGCCGGGAGAAATAAACGGTGCCAGGAACAATTGGTGCCAGAAACGAAGGCAATCGAACACATCGACCTTTTTGCGCGAGCCTGTCTGTACCAACACCACCGCCGCCGCCGCCGTCGTCGCCGCTACGCCACTAGCATCACCACCTATCCTGTTATTTTCTCTCTCGCCCCATCCAGGGCGATATTATTTTTCGCTATTTGGGCTTTTCGAGACCGGTCTCTCGAGAGACAGAGAGAAAGAGAGCAGAGGGAGATGCCGCATATAACGTGAGGCCGCGGTCTGCGTGAGGCACGAGACAATAATAATTCATCGCCCGAAGGCGCGCAGCACGCAGCACGCTCTACCCCGTGCTCTGCTTCCAATCCTTCGGCAATTTGCACAGAGCGCCGTAAAATAAAACGTAGGGGAGGCAGAAGGAGGACCGCGTAAAGGGGGACTCGCGGTGGATTGTCTTTTCGAGACGCTTTCGGAGAAGAGGATCCGCGAGAGAGGAGATCCAAAAAGAACGCATCGATGCTCTTCTGCCAGATGTCTCGTGAGATGACGAGTATGTGTGTGTGTGTGTGTGTGTATGTGTTTGTCAGCCATTCATATGTGTTTGTAACATGTCGAAAATTCAACGATATTAAAACAATTTTTGTTATTAAACAAATAAAACATTAATTCACTCGACAGAGGATACAAAAGTACTTGATAAACATTATAAGAGTTTCAACAATTTTGTTAATTTATCTTCAAACGGTGCAAAAGTGGACACGGATTATTTTCTGTTAAAAGCCGGGTTTTATTCAATCAGCAGCGTTTGATAACTCCATTCGTTTTACAAGTCGTTACATACCCGGCGCGATATATCATCCTGACACCTCGGCGTTACTTCGCCCGGATTTAGAGTTAACCGCGTCGTTTTCCCGCTGATTTATTTATTTAATTTACAAACTGCGAGTGCGCGCGCGCCTCTTTTTTCGCTCCGCGAGCGATTCGCGCGGTTAATGGCGCGCGACGTTTCCGCGCGCGCGCGGCACAGTTCCCGCTCGCAGCAATGATTCTAAATGCATTAAGTCCGGCGTTTGATTAACGAGTACGTCGCGCGTATGAATACAGCCATTAGAAAACGTATTACTCAAGGATACCGAGAAGAGGATCTTTCACACGCGAGCCTGTTTTAACGAGAGAAAATCAATATATGACCACTACGCGATGAGTCGCACATCGCGAGCGACGAGTTCGCGCGCGGTATTTTTTTTCCCCGAAGTCGCAGACATCGGTCGTGCCTCGGGATTTTTCTCGGAGGAGACACAGTGTGTCCTTAATAAGAAGGAACGCTCGGCGCGCGTAGATGCGTCGCCTCAGAAAGAAACCGAGACACGTTAATCGGCGAGCAACATGAAGACGGGAGAGAGAGAGAGGGGGAGGAAAACAAACCAACGAAAATTAACAGGCCGTTTGCGAGTCCGCACCGAAACAGGGCGGTCAAAAACCCGGGAATCGGTCCGAGGGTGCGGTCAGCCTCGAGGAAGGCGCACACCCGGGTGAAACCTTTTCTAATAAACAGCCGTGAGCTATCACGAAGAACGTAAAATGTTACGTCCCGAGGACGGGACGAATCCGCGCCGCTGCCGTCGCCACCGCGCGATCAACGCCTTGGGCCCGCGACGGGCCCAGGTTAAGAGGACCCGCCGGAAATGGCGGTGCACCCTCTTAACCGGCGCTTTTCGGGCGCGTCTATGCGCTTCGGGGGACTTCCACAGAAGAAAGGAGGACGGAGAAGAGACCGGCGGTTGATTTCGTGCCGGTAAAGTGTCGTTGCACCAGGGCCCGAGACGCCAATTTAATTGGCATGGGTGCACCGTAAACAACTTAATGACAGCCTCCTCCACTTTACTATCGAAGGTCGCAAAAAAAAAAAAAAAAAAAAAAAAAGATTAAAAGAATAGAAGATCAGACGAGAAAGTGAATATATTGCGCGATATAAGAATATATTTTCAATTAAAAAAAACGACGTTAAACCCGGAAACGACACGTACCGTCGGTGGCCGATCGTGCAGATGCGACGTGAAAAAGCGCTATCACTGCCGTCGCATCTTCTTCCACGTGTTCAATCAATTAACGTAAAATGTATATAGCTTTCCCGGTGACCTTTCGTCTCTCCGTTCTTAACGCGATACTAATATTTAATATAAATTCTCCCGTCTCCCCGTCGCGTAATTCACTCAGTTTCTGACGGGGCCCAGGCACTATCGTCGAATCTGTTAATTACGCCGAAGTTGCACGTCCGAAAGTCGTAATACGTGTCGACGTATCAACGGCACCAATCGGCGATATATATACACACGCGAGTTAGATATCTCGCTGTTGTACAGTACACCTGCGAGAACTTTCCACCGCGCTTTCGTACGTGTAATCATCTCTCGCCGATCGATCTGTAAAATTAGAGAGTCGCGCTCTCTCGCAACAATTCGATCGTTTTCGCCAATAGGTACGTTCGAAACTATAAATGAAACGACCATAAATTACCATTTACGTTAATTGCTCAATTTGTTCGCGCGAACAACCGATGATTTCCTCGTTATCTCGCGCGATTCAAAATCCCGCGGAAGAACTATATATCCGTTTCATCTCGCGTACGTACGTACGTTGACGCGCGAGACGACGCGCGTTATAGCGGACGCGTCAGACGCGCAATCTGACATCCGGAGAAAAGATAATGCAGCTCGCGACAGAGACTGCGGACTTGAAGAGGGCAAGGCGCGGGGTTAACTAGCGCCGATCTCTAACCGGACATCTCTTAGGAAAGGCAATTAACCGTAGCCGAGCATTTCTCTTCCTGTTTCTTCGTCTCTTTCTTTCGCTTCACCTGTGCGCACGCAAGACAGTCTTTTCCCCTCTCATTCTCTCGTCGTTTGTATTACGCGTTGAGTTATTCGTGCTCATTGTCGCCGCGCTCTAAACTCCCTCCCCCTCTGGTTTCTGTCCCCGAGGGTAGTGCGGAAGAACTGGATAGAAAGAGAGAGAGAGAGAAAGAAAGGAACAAAGTTAGAAGAAAAGGAAAGAGCGGCAAAAGGAGCGCTCGCGGACAGAGAGAAAGGGAGAGACAGAAAGAGCAGGTTCAACCTAGGAATTTATCACCGCTACCGACAGCCATTAATATGCCATTGTGCGCCCGCGGACACCGGCAGCGGCTCGTCCATCTTTTCGTGACGCGTTAACGACTGACCTCTCTGCCGCGAACGACGCGGGACTCCCGAAGAGAGTCTCTCGGGACTCGTGTACGTGCCGCGCGACCGAACTAGGATCCAGATCGTAATGAGCGCAAGAGATTAGCGCAACAAGTCGTTAGGATGAATTCGAGATCGCAGAGTTTTGTGCTCCGACTCCTTTGTGAGATCCTTAATCCAGTAATAATAAGTGCTATATTTACTATCTTATTTCCATTTTAACGCGCGATCGATGCTCGGCGAGCGCGCACGCGCTTTTACTGCCGAGTCATCTATATGAGGAATTACGGTAATTTGTATCGTCGCGCATAATTTTTTATCGCCCGTGTATCGTCCGATTTCGTATCGTTCGAGAGACGAGGACCGCGTGAGCGCGCACGATGTGTAGCTCGCTTTTGTACGTACATCGAATATATACTTTTTGTATACTCGCCGATCTATCTAAACGCAATTACACTTTAATTTACGGCGGATTCGGACCGACCCAGATAATCGGCATAATTCGCTCCATTAATTATTTCGCACAATGTTGCCGCGCTCGCTCGCAGTCGCGCAAATTGAGCAATAGTAGATTGAAGTAATTATCATAATTGTGAGCAAAAATTTTTTTCTACCGTCGCTTTGTTCGTAATGACACGTGAATATTATTTTCGATATATCCGCGCGAAGAAAATTTAAAATTTTTTTTTTTTATATTCTCAGTTTGTAAACTCTCCGCGAGAGATTTATTGCGGAACACATCCGAAGACTAATGACAGCTAATTTACTTAATTACACTTAATTTTAAAATATTTCCGAAGCAACGAGAACGATACGTCACACGGAAGCGTTATTTAATTTTACTGACGGTCATCATTCGCTTTATTATAACTTCATAATAAAAAGAAAGGAGTAAGAAGGCTCTGAGAAATAATCATAAAGGAAATTTTTAAAGCGCCATTAAGAGCCTAAACACAAGTGTTAATGTGTGAAGAAATTAGGATTTATTCTTTGTAAATAACGATAACGTTTCGATCCAGGCTTTGGATCATCTTCAGATAAAAAAAATCTTGTACAAATCATTAATTCTGTTGCTTATCTTTGATTTGTACAGGATTTTTTTTATCTGAAGATGATCCAAAGCCTGGATCGAAACGTTATCATTATTTACAAAGAATAAATCCTAATTTTTTCACACATTAACACCTGTGTTTAGGCTCTTATTGGCCTTTTAAAAATTTCCTTTATGATTAGTTCATAATAAAAGTTTCTCACCTTATACGAACACACACGCGTGTACAAAAGTTTTGAAACAAAATCCATCTCTGGTTTGTAACAATCGGTAGCTAAACGTATCCCTACCCGACGACCCGAAGGATCGTTCGCTATCGCGAGAGAGGAAGCGTCGGAGTCTCTTAGCGGTCGATCCGCTCGCCGTCGAACGATCATTAATCATCGGCCGCCGCAGCGGCCACTATGTGACGTACCGATGATTTCACCTTGGCAATGATCCAGGAAACGCCGGGGATCCAATCCGCGGATCCTCTCGGAGTACATATACACGGCCACGAGTTCCGGAGACGTTTCTATTCAAGTAGTTCTCTCTCCCTCTTCCCCCTTCCGCCCCTCGAATCCGCGAGAGTTCATAAGTTAAGCATTTCCGCGTGGATCTTCTGAACACGTGCGATCACACACGTACAATATGAGCGCGCGCGCGCGTCAATTCACGCATGTGTGCGCACGCGCTCTGAGCGCATTCACGCCGCGCGATAGACCGAGGATAATACGAGATTTATCGCGATTTCTCGCGGCCGAGCGACCGGCGAATTAGTAATTGTCGGATTTCCCAATGAAGCGCGTCTCTAAATGGTTTAAAACGTTCCTTTCGGACCGCACGCTCCTCTCGACTTAGACGCGCGAGGAGACTTAGCGGCGCGAATTAATCTCGTCTTCGGGAGATACACGCGCAACAGTGCGTATATCAGATTTTTGCGCATCTCCGTGGGTATTCGCGAGTAAAAGGCCACCGAATTTCTCACGCTTGGATGTTTACTTTAACCCCGAAGAGCACGAATGCTTTTTTTGGCCGAAAGGAATTTTCGCACGCGTCCCGACAAAAAAGATCGATCCGAAGGAAAATAATTGAATTTTGCAATAGTTACGTCAATTGCGAGCTTAATCATTACGTGTCTTTACCGAGAATGGAGAGTAACCTGCAGATGTATGTACGTTACGAAACAACTTTGGAAGAGTCTTCTCTATTTCGTACAAATACCATACTGTTCGCACAAAACCGCACCGGACGTCCGGCCAGTGTTACAGAACGAACGTTTCCTTGCGGTGCCGCCGAGTCGCTGTTCTTGTCTCGCAATGAATGCCGATCGACGACTGCCGATACGCGGCTTCCGACATGTCTTCATCGTTTCTCCAGATATCGTTTTTAATTGATTTCGCAATTAAAATATCAAAGAACGTTTATGCAAAAAAATAACAAAAATAATAAAAAATACCGAAACGCTTTACAAATATTTTTTGGTTTTTGTTTCGCAACAAAAAAGTGTTTACTCTTAAAGGTTATTTACTCTTGCTGCGCTTCCGTGTGTTTCTTTCTTGCGCCATTGTAAGTTGAACCTCCGGTCTCCCGAGCATCGATGAGACAAATTTCCGAACGATTGCGGTCCACTTTCAGTTCGCCGTGTGTAAACCGGAAGGATATTGCGTAAACGGAAACACATCCAAGCGGCTATCGTTTTGTTTTTCACCGGATCTTCATTCAGGGATGCACGTGGACGCTAACACAATGTTGCCGCGCTATTCGAACTGGGAACGCGAATGAGACGGAGAGGAGGAGTGCGCGAAATTACAACTTTCGCGAGTATAAGAAATTGCGCTATTGTCGACGTATCCCGTGTATCCAGCATAGCACGTGAAAAACAACAGCCAGCATAGCACGTGAAAAACAACAGGATACCCGACCGACAATAAACCACACCGATAGAAGATTCTCGAAGGAACCAGAGATCCGACTAGAAATCGCCGTAAATTCCAAATAAACGAATCGCTTGCTTCGAGAAAATGATCATATAATTAAAAAAATGTATTTAAATAATATTAATTATTTTTGTAATACAATTGTGCGAACGTAAGTCGCGTTATGTCGATTTAAAAGTGTTTTTTGTTTTTTTTTTCTGAAGAAAACACACACGACAACCTTGGGAAGACCTTTCGCGCGTACGTTCACTTTTTATCGAAACGGAGCGACGGATTTAAAAATTAATCGCACGGCGTTTTGCACGCAAACGGGTTTTTAGGTACGTCGAAACAGGTACGAGATGTATTTCGGGGATCGCACAGTTTCCAAAAACGCCGCCGTGGAAGTTCCCTTACGTCTTCCTCTTGTTACAATAACATAATTATCGGGGGCTATACTCGCGGACTCCCTCCCCTGCATGTGCCACGCATGCAAAAAAAAAAAAAAAAAAAAAAATACGCGTGCGACTCGTACTCGCGGCCGTTCTCTTCCTTCCTTTCTCTTTGTCACGTTTTCGAATCACAAATTGTCGAGAGACGAAAACTGGTAGCCGCTCAGGGCCGTACATTCATTTTCGCACCTAATTACGGACTTTCTCATGTTATCAGTATCGTTACACGAATAGTAAAATATTTGCATCGCGTAAATTTCGTTCGCTCACTCACATCTCGAAGATATTCAATCAATTTGCTAGTAATATAAGATGCAAAGTAAATAACAACGCAGGAGCACGCAAAAAAATTTAAATTACACCTAAGCAAAAGTTTATTACAAGTGTAACAAACGCATTCTGGAAATTGCAATAGATATTAAGACCAGATGGCTCTTTCTTTCGAGATCGCCGGGTGCGTGTCGTTCCGATCCTGCGCGCCGAATACGTGAGAGAAACTCCGTGTATTTGCAATACAAAAATACAGTATGCATATTGCTTGATGTTAGCCGGGCGACTTCCGCAAAAATCGAGCACGTCGAGAACGCGGGACGAGATTTTGTTTGCGAAAGGTCCGCGTGTGGCGTGCGTCGTTCCTCTCTTCGTACCAAAATACAGGTTGCGTACGTGGCGCGCGAAAACGCTACGAAAGAAAGGGACACTGATTACAAGCTATCGGACCGAGTCCGAACCCGGGGGTGAACCGGACTCGGAGAGGACGACGGCACTTCTTCCGATTCCCTCCGTTGTGTCCGCGTGACACAACGCCGGACTGATTATATCCGACACAGTGTAATGAGAACAGAACGACGTACGGAGGCGATTTCCCCGGCAATCCGGACCGGAGAAAGGAGAATCGCGAGACACGTCCAACGACGGCAATTGCTCCCTTGGTGCCGCTCGTTAATTCTCAACAGTTTCGCATCTGACTTTGAACTCGCCGTATTTCGGCGATGATTACGTGTGTACGCGGGCTCCCCCTTCTTCTCCCTCCGAGAAATGATACACGAGCGATTTCCTTCCGAAAGAAGTCAGTGACTGCGGTGACACCCCGGTCGGGTCCGCGCATATGCGTGCGCGGAGCGACACGCGCGTGAAACCCGGCCTTCCCCCTTTCCACAATCGTCACTCGGTTACCGACGCGATCCGCCTGCTGCGAGCAGGAGTCCAGATTCGGATTCTCGATCGCGAGAGATCGCGGAGAAGCGCGAGGTTTTTCACAGACGAAGATCAGGAAGTTAAATCACCGACGCATCTGCCGCGTCGTCGCATCTCGGATATGCGAGTCATCGCGCGGTCTACAATCGAAATCAACGTGGCGGACGTACTGCGTGAAAAAGAGAGAGAGGAAGAAGAAAAGGGGGCACCGGCGCCGGGAAGATGAAGACGTTTTACGCGAAAGAACCCGAGAGAGGTAAAAAAGAGAGAAAGAGAGAGAAAGAGAGAAAGAGTGAGAGAGTGTGAGAGAGAGTTAGTGAGAAACGACGGTGCATCGAGTTCGTTATTAAAGATCCTGGTAGGTGTTCGCGCGGCTTTGAAAGGATGCGGCTTTCTTCCGGGCGGGGAGAATTCGCCATTGTCTAACGGCGCGCCTGCAAGGGCCATCCTAAACTGTCCCTAAAAGTCCGTGTAATATTCCCCCCCTGGTACGCGCCACCCACGTGGAAACGGATACAGACGCGGAGCTGAGAATCCGAACGATCCGATAAAGAGACGACCGCGCGATTGGGAAAGGCGTGTTTTGTTGTTCGTCTTCGCACGATCTCGCGCGCCGCCCTTCTCGTCGCGGTTAATACAATCAACATTCGATCAACGGGGAACGCGCGCGGGGAATCTAACACTCTTCGCCCGCTTCGAAATGACGCAGGGGATATGTCGTTACAATACGATCGAACACGTTATTCGCGCGCCATCGACGATCTCGGCGGACGTTGAAATATCAATGTTCACCAATATATTGCGGTGACTTTACGAAATTATATTTGACAGCGCACAGAGCAAGAAAGATGGTGATTATTTTGTCTAGTGGAGGTAGAGCGCGTATACGCGCACACACGCGCACACAAGTGTACGAGTGTATTATGCGTTAAGATATACGTCGCGCTACAAATTAGTGTCTTAAAAAGTGTTTCTTTCAACAAAAAGATGAAATGACAACATTAAGCGGAGGAACTTCCTGCCGATAATCGCCCGTTTCTACATTTATTTCAATCTTCCCCGCATTAAGTTATTTTTCTCGCGTAAAATGTATACAATGCGGGCTGATTTATCAATCGTTCATATTTCATAAACTCTGTAATTCTCTGATAAGATTACTCAAAAACTATCGAGCGAGAAGCCCAACCACCGAAAGGAACGAAGAGAACAAAAAATTTTGCCGTCAGTCTAAGACTGATTAATCGCCACCGTAAATCTCAGCTAATTATTTTAGGTATATCCGTTACACTATGTTTTCGTGACAAATGTTGTCAAAGCGCGTGCATTCACGGGCGCGACGTCTTTTCGAACGATTATGTAAATGATAAACAAAAAAACTCGGGTTGTTGACCGCAGCGGATTTGCAGGAAAAATGACTTTATTTTCAACGTTCGTCGACATACAATTATTTGTTTATTAGAAAGTAAATTAAATTCACGTTTGTCCAGTTATAACGTACTTTTTTTAGTTGACCGAGCGACTCCTAGCGATAATAACAATTTTTTTCTCCCCCCGAATTTCGACGGCTGATTCTCGCGATAGGATAAAGTTGTAAAACAGTATTTAAGCGATAACCGACCGGCGACGGAGCCCGAGTTGGTTTTATCGAAATATTTTGAGTGATTTACGAGCCTGGGCACGCCTTCTCATTTTCACTTTTGTACGCGGGCACGCACCGCGCAATTAGCAATCAACCCTGTAATTACGATAACGTCACTGTGCACGCGCGCGCAGGGTTAATTGTTAAAAGATTTAAGAGACGAGTGAGAATCTAGATCGACTGCCAGCTTTCTCTCGTAGAAACGAATTTTTTTTTTCTAGCCTCGTAAACACGACGTAAAAATGTTAATAATAATTTGACATTCACGACATAGTTGTTCGAAATTTTTTCAAAAGAAAATTGACACTCGGTATATCAAGAAATATCCTTTTAACGGTCGCGGATCTTACGAAACGTTTTCTGTTTACGAACAAGTAGGTAAATAGGAGGCAAGTGCAAGATCTGGCAACAGTTTTCAGATAAATTACGCGGCGGAGCGAGGCGTTTTCCTTTGTGGCTTTCTCGCCGTCGTAACTGTTCTCAACGGGGTGTGCTCTCGTGAGAAATTCGGGCGAGATATCCGTACCGACCACCCATCGCGAGCGTGGCAGGGAAAGCGAATTAAGTCACAATGCCGCCCATAAGATTTGGAAATAGCGAAAGAATGGACGGGCGCTGTTCTCTTCTCGCCTTCGATCGCTTTTATTAAAAAAGAGAGTTCCTTCATTTTTCTCTTCCCCTCCTTACATATCGATTTGTCCCGTGCTACGAGCCCAACGCGCACGTGTGCTGCGGTAAAATCTACCTTCTCTCTCTGTCTCTTTTCTTCAGTTTTCTTTGTAATATTAATACAATAAATTTCAAAGCAATAAATCGCATTGTCTTAGCGATTTGTCTGTCTTTAATTTTCATCAAATGATAGATTTCACGAGCAGTTTTCAAGCGAGACGTGATATACGAAAAGAGAGAGAGAGAGAATTTTAATTTATATTACTTATTAAATTTCTCATCGATCCTATATGATAAACTCTCCTCTCGCCCGTTCGATTAACTGTCTACGACGTAGTCTTTGTCCCCGTTCGCCGTGCCGTGATTTATGGAGGAGACGTATTGACAACGACACGACGACGTGTGTACGTACATCGATCGAGAGATCTGTCAGCAAACCCAACGGTACATCAACGACTCTCGGAATCCCAAAAAATGCTTGCGTTTACGAAAAATGTGCGAATAAAAAAAAAATTGTCAAACATATTCTACCGGTAGAAACTTGTAAAAATTAATCTGCGAGATTAAAAATAAAATACTTAGCGCTTAGAATACAACTAAACTTAGTTCGTCGAGAAAATAAATTTCACTGGTCGGATGGTTTTCACGGAAAATTGAAGAACACTGTCTGTCTGCGATTAAAATTAAGTTGAAATAAGCTCACGCGCGGGTACGAAAGAGAATGGGGTAGTAAATTAAAAACAATGGTTTGTTAACGCCCATCGTGTGCGATCGAGCGTCAACGTCGGTGAGAACGGCGCGATTAATCATATTATGTGCACGATAGTATCGATGATGGTTCAATAGCGCCGCCGGTTTTCCCCAAGAACCACGTTTCCATCAGCGATCTCGAAGAGAGCGGTCGTTCGATTTGACGCGCCACATATAAAATAACATTACGTGACAAAAAAACAATCAAGTCTTCAAATTAGATTCGTAGAACGTACGCGTATTTTGAAAAATTCTCAAAGTGAAAAATCACCGTGCGGTATTACATATTATTTTATTGTTTAAATTATTAATCAACCGTCGTACTTAAAAATTCACACAATGCTTTCTGTCCTATATGTTCATCCTGTTCATTATTTTCCTCAATCTAATCATCCCTCGAGATCTTTCCGATTCGTTCGCATCTAGGTGGTCCTTTACGGGCCACTTCTAATTTTTCACCGCGGGAAATTCACGGGGAGGAAACCCGGGGGGAGACGGCAGACAATGCGCGGTAGCGTGTTTCGAGTCATCGAAATCAGCCGACAGTCACACCAATTTCGTGGTTACAATTGAGGATATGGGAAGAGGGCGCATCTCTTTCTTTTTCTCTCTCTTTACGGTTCTATTGTCATTCATGGAAGTAGGAAGTTTATTATGTGCGAGACTGTGAACTTTGCCGGCGATATTTCGACGTGCTGACAATGTGCGAGCTACCGAACGGCGCGCGATGGCTCTCTTCTTCCGCGGAAAAAAGAACGAAAGAAAAGACGTGGAAACGAGACGCGCGCTTTGAAAGACAGTTTCCAGCCGAGTCATTCCAATCACGAGCACGCGGAGAGCAACGCCGCCAATCGAGCGTCGTGATCATGCACGAATCAAATCGCCGCGCGCGTTGCGCGAAGTAAGAATTAAACAATCTCGCAAAGTCGCGTCTCGCCTAGACGACTCGCGATTGTGAGGCGATTAACACTCGAGAGAAATGTTGTTCGCGAGAGGAAACAGTAAATATATTTTTTACATATTTACCGGAAGATGCGGTCACACAACCTCTTTCGTTTTTAACATCCACTCAAGGTTGGGAAAGTTACTTTATAAAAGTAACTCGTTACCGTTACCGTTCTTTTTGTTAAAATGTAACTCGTTACCGTTACTCGTTAC